>AGDA01000799.1:0-13272 GCA_000281935.1 Mengenilla moldrzyki | reverse complement strand
TTCAACCCGGTTTACCCAGTTATAATGTTATCCGGTTGAAAACTACCCTATATGTGAAAAGTTGGGATACAAATTTTGGTAACCCAAGTATGTTTACGAACAGAATTTGATTAGGTGGAGTTAACCGGTTTGAATTGACTAATATACCTTTGTTCGTGCTAGATTCTTCTTATTTAATATTTAACGTACAGTAAGAATAAGCTTACTATTTTTTAATAAAGTGATTACTTGAACATGAGTATTAGAAATTTTTTTTAGTTGAGCGAAGTAAATTTAATCGTTTTTACTAAAATTTAGTAAATTTCCTTTTGTTCATTTTTACTTAAATGTACTAAAAACTATTATTGGAATTTTTTTCAAATTTTAACAACTTTTTTTTTTGTTTTTTACTTGAAATTAGTAAGTTTGGAGACTAAAAATACGTTACAACTAGTAGAGATTTTAAATGTAGATTAATGTTAATTATGACTACTAATGACTTATATAACTTTATATATATAAATGATTTCCAAATAAAAAATTCACAAAAATAACCGCTTAATTTAAAGAAAGAATAATACTTAAAGAGAGACAACTATTTTTTTCTAAAATTTAATATTTTACTACTTAACATAAAATTATTTCCTTGAATTGAAAAAAAATATTTTTAAACTTACAAGATGTTCAGTCTTAACATAATTTTCTAAAAACAAGGAAAATTTCTTTTAAATTGGGTATTTTTAGGCTTATTTTTAGAATTTTTTCTACTAGTTTTAAAAAGAAAAATTTAAGATTAAAGCTGCATAAAATTTAAGAAGAAAAATACTTGCACATATAGTGGAAAATTCTACTGAACTCAAGAAAAATGGTTGACTGATTGTTCGATAAATTAAAATTTTACTACAAACAAGTAGAAAATAAAATACAATTTACTTTCTTTAATCGACTGTTAAAGAAAACTACACTAATAGTATGTAAAAA
Source organism: Mengenilla moldrzyki (assembly GCA_000281935.1). Classification (NCBI taxonomy): domain Eukaryota; kingdom Metazoa; phylum Arthropoda; class Insecta; order Strepsiptera; family Mengenillidae; genus Mengenilla; species Mengenilla moldrzyki. The sequence goes on along the minus strand of AGDA01000799.1, from coordinate 12,312 downwards.
ACGTTTACTTATCGTAGATTTAGTAGATTTATTTTCAGTATAAATATCTGTTCTTTTTCCTAATTTTAAGCTGTTCATTTTCAACAGTAAAAAGAGAGGTATTAAATATATCTATCTTTCTTAAGCTAATAATATTTTTTAGCAAGGAAACGGTAAAAAAGGGCAAGAAAATCGTTCAACGTATGATAAGATTTGAAAATTACACATAAACAACAAACATATTACAAATTTCGAAAAATTTACCTTAAAGTCGTTTTTAAAAATTTTTCTACTAAAAAAAATTCACTTTTTTATATTACTTAGGTCAACACTGTCTAGTAAATTAAGCTTTAATTACTAAAATAGTTTTAAAAATCTAAAATAAAAGTCTTTTTTTAAAAAAGGACGTGTTTCTCTATACTAAGAAAAATCAGAAGTTTAACAAAAAATTATATTAAAATAGTCAACAACAATAAATTATATCAAAATTTATAACGTTTCTTGTGAACAACACAAAGTATCTAGTAAACATAAAAATATTTCTAGTATATTGAACAAGAGTTACTTGTAGTACCTTTTTTTCGTTATTTTTTTCTCAATGTACATTTATATTTTATGTAATATAATAAATCATATATAATATAATTAAACATTTTACTTATACGTAAATTAATATAAAACGTATCTTAATTTGATTTAAAATCAGTCTTGAAAATAATATCTGTTTTTATAGAAACAATTAATCTAAAGAATCAACTTAAATTTTTAAAATTATTAAGTATATTTAACGATTCATGACTTTAATCGTAAATTCTTCAAAAAATGATCTAAAAGTTTTAAAAATATATAAGAGGACATTTTTCAGTTAATTTTTTTGACATTTTTAGACTTTTTTATTATTAAATTTAACATACCAGGCTTCTTTAGCTGTTTTCTTCCCCATTATCCCGTTTAACGTTATAAATTTCTTTGCAACTTTAAATAGTCACATCAACCGCTAGATTAAAGATTTATTAAACGTTTTTTAAAATAAAAGTGATTTTAAGAATTTTAAAGAAGTGAGACTGATGTCTTTCAAAAAGAGCAATTCTTAATATTTGAGAATGATCAGTGTTTCTTTCGTATTTTTGATTATTGCGTCACAGAGCAAATTAAAAAAAATTAGAAATTAAGGTAGATTTTTAAATCTATTGTTCTATGCTATAATTGGTTGTCTGCGTGACAAATGATTAAAGATCTTTCTTATTTCGAACACACATCACCCAAATCAGCAACGGCTATTTTAAACTACATATCATTTACATAAGGCCTTTCTGAAAATTTACTCGGAGTAATTTTAGCAGAGTCATTTTTATTACGTCAGCAATTTACTTCTATAAAGCTAACTTTAATCTGTTCGGAAACTTTTATAATGAGCGCATGTAGGCACCGTTAAACCCTACTCGTTAGAAATGTCGGTTAGAGTTATGTGACGTATGCTATGATGTAATTTTTTCCTTAACAATGTAATTTTACAAACACAGTTTTTAAACTCTGTGTTACTTCGAGTAAATTTCCGAACAGATTTATAAACGTTAGTTCTTACTATTATCGATTTTAGTCAGAGTTGACAGATGTAATTTATTTCTAGCCTATCAACACCAAAAACGGGTGAAATTTAATTTTTTTTCATATTGATAACGTGCATGTCACTCTATAAACAGAATCCGCCAATATCAACTGTATCAGTATCAACTGAAAATATTAGGAGATTCAAAAATGTGTTTTTTCGTTAGCTATCTGAATAATCTGTGCTTTGAAAGACAAACAACGTCTACATTTTTCGTTTTGTGCAAAACCACGTTTCTACTAACGTAATTGATGATGTTACAAATGTTCAAATTCAAATTTTAACGTCATTAAAGTATTACAGTACTGGTCAAAAGTATAGAACCGGTTCCTTTTCACAGACTGTTCGAAAGAAAAAATTTACATCTGTGCTCGCAAATTTCAATTGTAAACACAGAACAACTTTAGCTATTCGTCTGCAAGCGCGCGCTAGGCGCGCGTTGTTCTGTGATTGTAAAGTAACTTTTACTTTGCATTCGTTCACAAATAGGTTATAAATATTACAATCGTTCACAATTCGTAATTGTAATGTTTGCAATCGTTCAGAAAATAATTATAACTATAGTTTGCTCTGTATTTTATTGCAAAATTTTACAGAGGAATTCGATTACGGAAACAAGTGCTTATTCTGTGGTATATTGTTTATTTCGTATTTATAGCCCAAAAATTTTGTACTTTACTTTACAAAGGAATGTATGTTACAATTGTAAAATTTACATACAGTACTTTACAACTGAAATTTGTGATCACAGCCTAGAATTGCACTAAAAGTAGCTACACAGATCACATTTGTTTTTCGAAAATCGGTCCTATATTTTTGACCAGTACTGTATTTGAAAAAAAACTTTAAGATTTAATTGTAATAGCAAACATTAAATTGATTTATTTAATTTTTTTTTGAAATCTTGTAACATCAAAATTTTGCTTTTGCATCACATTTGAGGCCTCGATCTGCAAATTAAGAACTTTGTTCTGTGCATTAAAGATATATTTCCGTAAATTTATGTGTTCGGTCTTTTGAAAATTTTAGTAAGTTTTCATCTAACCTTACTTAATTTTCACTAAAGAGTTAATAAAGTGCGAAAACTCTCTAGTTTTTAAAAAAGAAATTAGTACATAACTGTTTAAAAAGTGGATTCTCATTCATTTATCAACCAAAGACAAGTTTTCGAAACGATTGCACGATCGAAGCTTTGGCACTTAATACCTTCAGTTTTACGAGTGCTTGAAACGTGCTCGAACAATGAGCTTGGAGCTTGTTTTTGAAGTTGTCCGTGCAAAGTTTCAATTATGCTCAACTTTTTTATTACAGTTTCTCCTAAAGGTCTCCTATTGTTAGAGTCAAGATTTCTTCTCAAGTGTCTTGCATTAATTTCACAGATTTCTGTTGACCGTCTTCTTGACGACGTATTGTGTATAAGTCGTTGTTATAAAGACCGATTTTTTGGAAAAATTAGATTCAGGTTTTTGTTCGAAACTTAAGTCTTTTGGCATATGTTTAATCAATAGTTAAGAGATGTCACGCGAATTTTTCATGTAGTAAATAAATAATTAGAATTTTATACATGAAATGTGTTTAAAGAATTTTACAATTTTCTTCGTAATTTCTACCATAAAACGTAAGGTGTTTTATTCACGTTAAATATTATTGACTTAAACAAAATTACTGGGGAGAATCCTAATGTTTACATTTTAACTCGAACTTATTTCGAAAATATTAACTAAATGTTAAAATGTGTTTATAGAAAAGTTATATAGTGGAAATTAATTTAGATCAATGGAACTTATATAGCAGGGGTGAGCACAGATGATGCTATTAGGAGCCATATTTCATTTTTTAATTTATTACGGGAGCCGCACAAAATTACCTGAAACGTGTAAGTAAATAATATTAAGGGTGCATTCGAAAAGTCAACTATTTTAGTAAAATATTTTTTAACAGTTGGTAGTCATAAATTTAAAAAAATTACTGTTTTATTGAAATTATTTATTTTTGATAAAATTGATTTCAGTTTATAAATCGGAGCTAGCCGTAAACTAATGCATGCAAATCGTAAACTAGAAAAATTGTTATTTATGACCACAGAACAGTTCATACTGACCAACCTCATAATAAACAAAATATTATAAATACATAGCTACAAACTTTGGTTAGACTTGTCAAATATTTGTTTAAAACTACCAAATATATTAGTAGAGCTATTCGGTAGCTACTACCAACCAAATTGGTATTTCTATATAAAGTCTACCAGACTGGTAAAAATGGCCAAACATCCCTATCAAATTTTCGCTGTGTGCGACTGCATTTAAATATTTACATAAAATTTTTCTGTATTATTTTCTGCAACTTTAAGGCTACTTTTAAACTAAATAGTTTCTAAAATGTTAAAAAAACATATTAATAACATAAAATTTTGAAAATTTCAAATGAATTTTTGGAAAATTTTTGTTTTCTAAGTAGTGGGTTTGCAATAATTTCAATCAGAAAAATAAAAAGCAAACGGCTTCGAACTTTTTTCGCTATTTTAGTAAAACAAGGGTGGAATTCTGAACGAAAAATTTTCGAAATATTTCGATTTGGTAAAAAAAGATCTGATATGGTATAAAAGATGTAAATTAATTATAAATTAAGCATAAATTGAACACAAATTGATTACAAATTGAACTAATTTTTCAAAAAAAGTGTAGTTTTAACACTTTATTTCCGTTCGTAAATGTTTACAAAATATAATAACAATGAAATAATAATAAAAATAGTGCCTTGTTTCACTGTCGATCACGTCACGACTTCCGTTGGCATCACTTCCGACACGTCATCCATTCAAAACTTAACAGTTTCTAACGGCTCGTCTACAAAAGAAAAAAAAAATGAAGTTTTCTTAAGTTATGTAGCAACTATAGTGAAAAAAATAAAGAAATTTTTAAGGATTTAATAAACCTAAAATATGTCGTTAAAAAATTTTAATTTAAACTAAAAGCTATATTTTTTACTAGCAATTTTAAAACACTAAAAGATAATTTATAAAGGAGTATTTTTGATATAAATATGAACTAATTTAATTAAATTTAAAACATAATGTGCGTTGAACTTCTAAAAATAGCATGTTAACAACATTTTAAGCAGCTTTTTAGTTCTAATTTGATCTCTCATGTAACTCTAATTTTACGTTTCTAAATTATTTGGATACAAAATCAGTTACTTAATGAACTTTTTTTTTAAATTGCAGTGGTATGAGTTAAGATGCAAATACACACTTATGTACCCACATATATACCACTACACAGTACTTATACATAAAGTTTGTGTTATCTCGAGGTTATTATTGAGGTACCTTTATTGGTTTCATGGGATCTTTTACCCGTGATTTTTGTAAGTTTAGTGTGCGAAGGAAGTGAACACGTTAACAGACAATAGTAAATAATATAATATCGGATTTTGGTGCTTTGAGCGAAAAATCAACGACAAAAGCTTCAGTGAAATATACTCTGAATTGTTATACGTTAAAAAAGTACTTCCTTTAAGCATTAATCAAAGTAACAATATTAATTTGGACACCGTTTTGTGGACGTTTAACAACTAATAAGAATCTATGAAAGACACCCTACCGTGTATATGCCAAAAGCTGTTAAGATCTCCCTTTCATTCAACATACTGAGAGAAGAATTTTAAAACTTTACTCCACACAGATTATTAATTTTTCTTGCCTAAACACTTTCAGTTTACTGGATTATGGCTTCAAGACGAATAACCAGAGCAGCCCGATTAACACGATTGCCAATAACGGATCGAGCAATGGTAGTAAATATAGCGGCTTTCATATCAGCGATATTTTGGACCTGAATAGTGACAATTCTGATGTTCAGAATTTGACATCTTCGCACAGTTTAGGCGTAGAGGATCCACAATCGGCCACTACTTCAACGTCTCTAAGTGAGTAAAATCGGCAACTTGCAGTGCAGGAATGTTAAACGGCAAGTTGCTCTTCATACCTGTTCAATTTTAACATTAATATTTCAGTTTGTTAAAGTTATTTTTTTCGTGAATTTAAATTCGTTTTAAATTTAAAATAAATATCGTTTTTTTGAAAAAAAAAATCTACATACACTGAAAATATTTTTTAGTAAAAAAAAATTACTGCAAAATTGTCTTGTAGTTTACTAAAAATAATTTACTAGAATTTTTTTACTATAAAAGTTTTTACTAAAAACCTTTTTACTAGATAATTTTTTTGCTAAAAATGTTTTTACTAAACTAAAAATTTTAAAATTTTTCAAAACTAAGTAATTCGTTAAATTATATTTAATTTAAGTACTCTCGAATACAGACAAAAAACTAATTCTCGCATTTTATGCAAATTAGATGTATAAATGAAAAACCAATTTTTTCAAATCATTTTTTTTTACAATATAAAAAATTTCTTATATTGTTGCTTTTCTGAAAATAAAATGTTAATTTTTTTAAAGACTACGGATTCGAAGTTTTACTAACAAGCAACTATTTTTGTTGTTCTATTTCAGATATAATTTACTTGAGAATCAGAAATGATGTTTAGTCTATTTAAGTACTTAATTTTTTACGAATAGAGTTCCAGAAGCAAAGTTTTATTTGTAAATAAGTAATAGCATTTCACCATTTTTTAAAAAAATTAAAATTAATAAGTAAAAAAAAATACTAAATTTTAGTAAATTTTTTTTCTAAATTTTAATAAGTTTTTTTTACTAAATTTTAGTAAAACATAAAAAATAGTAAAAAATTTTCAGTAAAAATATTTTACACCAGTACTTACTAATTTTTAGTAAAAAAAAAAGTTACTAAAAAGTAATAAAAAAAATTAGTAAAAAATTTTTTAGTAAATTTTTTTCTCAATGTATTTTTAGGAAAATATTAGTAAATAATATATTATTTCCCATAGGAACTCTATAAAAATTTAATAAAGTACTAACATTTTTATTTATTTAACAAAAAATTCGGTTTTTAAAGTCTCTAAATTTTTCTAAATAAATTTTGTATTCTTTTAAAGTTCGTGGGTAATAGCTTTTAAAAAATTATCTAATTAATTAGTATACTAATCGTTTATCTATTTAAATTTGTAAAATAGTAACAGCGAAGTAAGTTTAAATTGTTTTCACCAGTACTTTTTTGGAAATTTAAATACAAATTTAGTTATTTTTAAATATTTTTTATTAAAAAAATTTATTTGTTGTTACTTTTTTAACGGTTTTTTTTAAAATTTTTTCTCAGTATAAATTTTTTTTTCATTTTTTAATCATTTAAAGCAGAGTTTTTAAACATGGGTCACTTGTCCTTTTCCAGGGGGGGGGGGGCACACAATATTACACTAAAAATAGTTTAAATCAGGGCTTTGAACCGAAACGATTTGATCCGAATCGGTTCACAAAATTTTCGAAAATCGTTTCCCGGTTCGGTTCACGGTTCGAGCCAGTTTGAAATTTTTTTTAACGGTTCGGTTCTCGGTTCGAAATTTTTTCAGCGGTTCGGTTTGGTTTGGTTCAAGAAAATTAGCCAGTTCATATCATTTTAAATGTTTTTAACGCTTTGGCTCAAAATAGGAGCAATTTTGAGAATGTTTTCATTTTATTTTACTAAAATTTTAAGTGCTATTACCGATTTTGTAAAAATTACTTCATTTTATATTGTTTAATGTTTATTTATCAACAATTAAACTTATAAAATCTACCAATTGTTATATTTTTTACTTGATAAATGATTCACCATAATTTTTCTTTACATTAAAATACAATTACTACACATTATGAGCGTGATGTATAATGACTAGACTTTTTGTTCGGTCCGTGGTCCGAATCAATTCAAATTTTTTTTAACGGTTCGGTTCGCGGTTCGAAATTTTTTTAACGGTTGAGTTTGGTTCTGCCCATAAAAATTAGATAGGCTTTCGGTTCCGCTCACTGTTCAAAATAAATTTAAAAATCTGAACGGCTTGGTGCGGTTCGGTTCGGTCCAGTCCGGTTTGAGAAGCCCTGATTTAAATACTTTTTTAGAAATTATCTATATTTCTCAGTATAGATTTGTAAAACACTGAGAACCCTCAATTTTCGTAATTTTGCAAAAATATTATTTTTTTTAAAGTCATAGTGTATGTATTTGAGGATTTAATAAAAAACATTTGGTTGTAAAAAACAAAGTAGTTTTGAATTTATTTTGATCCCACTGAATAAGCAGACTCTCATGCGCTTGCCGAAAAAACGCCCACAACAGGCGTTAGTCGAAAAAAAGCATACATACACACCAAGTGTTAAAATAACTACATTTCTTTTTATTTTTACCATTTTTTTTTAATTATTTATTTTATATTTACATATAAAATGTAACAAAAGGTTGTAAGAACTTATATAACACAGTATAACAAGTTAACAATTTAAAATCTGATACTTTTTCAAATAAAAATAAACATGCATAAAAAAATAGGCGTTACTTTTAAAGAAAAATTAATAAATTTTAACGTTAGAAAAAAAAATGGAAGTATACAATAGAACTGTTTTGATTTTAATACAAATTAAATTAGCAACTAAATCTGCGTTTAAGTTTATTTTTTAAAAACCTGACACATTTCTGATTGTTTCTGTTAAGAAACACGTTTAAAACGTATTTAAAAAATTATCACAAAATCTAAACTAAATCGTAATAATTTTAAAATTTATTGATTAAAGAAGATCTAAAATCTGCTAACGACATATTGCTACAAAATATGTTAATAACATGAAAAAGATTACATATTTGTAAAAAACTTAAAGCGATTGATGTCTTTATTTGAATATTGACTGTTTGATTTTAGTAGAGTGATACATACCAATATTTAAGCAAAAACTATTTAAGTTAATTAATTTTTATTCATTTTATTACACGAAGAAGGTAAAAATTGAAGACTGATAAACTTTCTCTCTTTGCAGATACAATTAGCAAAGAAATCGGTGCGATTGGTGAAACAGATCCGGCAACGTTAATGGTGCCGGAGTACGTGTTGAAACCAGAGTCTGTAGATACAGCATGGTCGTCCGGTGACGATATGAAACCAGGTACGTGCAAACAAGATAGGATTAATAGAGCTTCATTATGACAAAGTACCCATATAGATTTAGGCCCTAAATGTGTCAAGAGCAATAGAGTCCGTTTTGAGAACTGGGAAAACGACTATGTATATACGAGGGTCATTCTTTTCAAGTACAAAACCCTCACATAGGACAATAGTGTGCTTTGATTCACGCCCTTAATACGTTATCCTGATTTTTTTCATATTATCAAATAAGTTTTAAATGAAAATTCGGCATTTTATACTTCATACAATTGCCATGTATTATGAAAAAGTGTCATTTATTTATTGGTGGCTGGTGCAGATGCAGAATCGTGTACCCTCATCTTTTGCCCATGAACGAACAATAAATAAATAACAAAAATCAGCTGGTGTCAATACATTTTCGCCGATCAAAATCGTTCGAATTTGTCAATCTGTATTTCGATTTATTCAATATGATCACACAGGATACCTTTTATTCCCTCAGAGAAAGCTTTTATTTCACAGAATAAGACTTTTAGTGCTTTGAAATTGAATAAAGATTTTATTTAAATTATTTAAACTATGTTCATAGTTTTTTTAAGAGTGGTATATAATTTACTAAAAATATTTTGTTTTATTTTTTTGCTAAAATTACTACATATTTTTCTAGCGTGGTCACCATTTTTCATAAAGTTTAAACAAATTTAAACATGTTGCTTTCAAAATAATATTCGTTAGCGGAGTCTAACAGCAATACTTGCACACAAAAACAAAAAGTTTGAGTTTACACTGAAGTGTGTTTTTATATATACTAGAAATATTTTGAAAGTTACTTTAACAAATTTGGAGTCCGAGTGAAAGTTCTTTTTGGCAACGTCGAAATGGAATTAAAAGTCCGTTAGAGTTTAAAAAAAAATATAAAAAATTCGAATTTTTCTGTGTGCATAAGGCTTTTTTGAACTTTATTTTAAGTTAGACTTTTAAATATCGAAATTGTTTTTAAAATTAGACTTCAGTTTAATCAACATTATTTACGTAAAATACTTAAAAACTTTAACGTTTTTATATATAGAAAACAAATTTAAAACTGGTAATGCTGACAATGACTTATCGATATTCCTCCACAAGTCACTTAGACCTCTTTCCAGCCTTTTGGTCAATTGAATTACGAAACTGCCCTATTCGTTTTTCTGATGCGTCTTATTACTTGTAAAAATCAGTTCTACCAACTATTTTCCCCACCAGTTCACAACTTATAAAAAGAATAGAATATTAAGAAAATAAATCAAATTTATCTTTCAAGTAAAAAAAAAAACTTTTAAAAAACTTCGATTCAAAACTCCGACTTCAACTCCAAGACAGAGTCGGAGTTAAAAGTTCAAAACGTATCTAAGTATGATTTCTTCTGACTATATAAGATAATTTTTTATAGATATAAAACTCTGGGCTTTAGAAGTCAAAAAATATATTGAAATTGAAAGGAATGAGGCAAGTTTTTTATTATAAAATTTGTTTTATAAAAGTAGTAAAAAATATTATTAAATTTGCACTTCTAAAAGTGGGCGGAGAATTATTTAAAAAATAAGAGTAATTAATTAACTTTTTGTACCTTATATTTTAGTTTGATGTAAATCAAATAAATTTATTCTTAATTCGATCAAATAATTTTTTAATAATTGTAACAAAAATTAATTTAAATATGCCCCAGAGTAGTTTAAAGCTTTTATTTAATACAAATCAACCATTTTAATTTTATTATAAAAACTTAAAGAACTAATTACCTAATTAATTATATGCATTATAACTCTTTATATATTCTAAATTGCAAAAAAAATATGCATGTGTTCATCTATTTTGAACGCTTGCTCATTTTTTTAAAAATTTAATCGGGTTTTAAATTTTGAAAAAATAAAAAATAAAAATTTTCAAAATTCATAAAATTTTGAAATAATTTAAAACTCTAGTTGAAGTAGGTAGCGTTTTTTTACTTTTTTTTCTGTAAATAATTAATGTAGTCATTAATTATTTAAATTAAGTAACGATTTTAATAGATTTTTATCTAAATTAACCGTTAAATAACCGATGTGGAATTATGAATTTTTTTTGTAAATTATTATTTGGAATTACAAGTATTGTTTTAGGAAATGTATCTAATAAAAATAAACTATTTAATATTTAGTTCCATCTACTAACTTTCAACTTTGTTTATTATTTAAATATGTAGTGATATAACTTAAATACATTATAATAGAATAAATACAAATGCTGAAAATAATAAGCTTTTTATTATATTAAACTATTTTGATTTTTTTTGGGGAATTTTTTTAATTTATTAAAAAAATATTTTTAAATTTTTTGCGTTAGCTAGACTTTTTGTAATGATAATTGTTGACGATCAGTAGCCTGTGGCGACATCCCTTGAGGATTGTTTGGCTGATTTCTAGAATGATTCTCGAAGATCTCGAGAAGAGTTCTAGAACTGCCTCCAGCGCTATATAAGGAAAAAGGAACGACGCTCGAGAGAGAGAGAATAATATTCTGTGAAGTTGTCAAAAGTGCGAATTTTTGTGACTATTTTTATTTCGTGTTTTAAAGAATAAAGTGAGCTTTTCTTTGAGACAAAATTGTGTTTCTTTTCATTTTACGGGAAATAATGAGCGGCGATAATAACAATAATATAAAATAGAAATAACTAAGTATTAACCCATGAACATGTTATATGCGCACTACGTATTTCCATATTTATTTATTTTTAAGCATATTTACTTCTACTTCGGAGAGCGTATACGCTAAAATGACGTATAATATAAAGGGCTAATAACGGTTTTCTAATCAGTTTTTTAATTTTTTATTTTTATTTTAAATATTCATAGAAAGAACTGATTTAGACAATTTATCTTTTATGTTTTCTTTAGTTACACTATTCACCATATTACAACAATAGTTTATTTTGTTTTAAAAATTTAAATTCTTGTTACGTATTCAAACGTCATTATGAACATGTGCTTTTCTATACAACAGCTAAAAATGTATGAGAGCAATAATATGTTGGAATGCACAATCCATATATTATTTTTTTAACTTTGGTTTTGCTCATTCGTTATAAAACTTAAACATATATTCTAAAAAATATAAAAAATTAAATTTTTCTTCTAGCTTATTCCGGTTTTCTCTCTTCATACAGAATAAAAATTCTTATTTCTCTAAAAGTAAGCTAAACGTGCTCTAAAACAATACTAAAATATTTTGAAACTAAAAATTAAAATAATATAAAGCTTAGCAATTTTTTACTTCTTTATTCTAGAAAAAATGCTAAAATTTGATTAAATCTGTTAGTGTAAATTTAGTCAAATTTTAGGCTTCAAAAGGTAAAAATTTAGCAACTTTTTGTATCCAGTCCGCCATTTTTTTACTTATCCTGTGCTTTAATTTTACATAATAATTTTTTCAAGAAGGATTAGTACTACTTTTTGAAAGTCTGAAAAATTAATTAAATTTTATGAGCTGTAAAATTTTTTACATCTATTCTGAATAAATAGCTTTTCTTCATACAATTTTAAAATTCCTTTACTGTATAGATACATTTCAAATACTTATAATTAATTAATTTAATTAGCCGTATTTGTAATCTTCTAATTATCATATTTTTTCATCATTAAGTTTGTAAAAAAGTTAAATTTTTGCAAATGGT
>AGDA01000767.1:0-14711 GCA_000281935.1 Mengenilla moldrzyki | reverse complement strand
TAAAGGTTGCATTTTGTATCTGAAAATATGTGTAATCGATTGATGGTACTTTGGACAAAATCGGCTCCTGACAGTTGGGAACCCTTCCTTGTAAATAGCTCTGGAGTCGCTGGTCCCTACTGTTTTTTATGAGGCTGGAGTGCAAAGGGTTAAATCTCGTTGGCACTAATTGCTACAATTACTTTTTCCATCGTAGACAATAACTCTTCTTCACATAATATCTTCATATAAATTAAAAATATACTTAATAGTTTTTAAAATTTGTCTTATATTTTTTAATATTTTTAGAATAATTAACAAAAGAAACTGTTTATTTTGCAGCAACTGAAACGTAACTTATCAATGGATGCTTTAAAGGCTTTCCGAGCTGAAATAAATTCGCTGAACAGTTCATCTCAAACAAAGAGTTTTCTAGTATACTAATTAACTATTTCAAATCTTAGACTTTCAACTGTTTTATGTTTGTTAATTAGTTTTCCACTGAGCAAAACACAACAGTCGAAGAACCTATATCACCCACCGATCAGTTTCAAGCAAATCAAGCGGCTTCGATGCTCCAAAAACTCATTAGTGAAATCGAAAGTAAATCGGTAGCTTTTAGCGATGACTTATCCTCATTGTCTTCGAACACGAGCTATCAACAATTAGAAGGCCTTCGTGCTTGCCAACAGGATGATATTTTGTACAAAAATTGGCTTAGTAATGCAAACAATAATTGTTCACTTTTTTCGTATAAAAGAATAGGTTGTTTATAGTTAAAAGCGTATAAACTTATATATCAAAACAAAATATGTATTTTGATGTTTTTTTGCTGTTAAAAAGTATTCATTGCAATTATTGTAGCAACTGTCAATTTTCTTTTTACTCTAATAAGGTGACCAACTATTTTTTGTTCAAAAAGGGTACACTAAATTAAACGCAAAGGTAATTCCTATAAAACTTTGCCGTACACACTACGCATGCATCAAAACTGTTAGAAAAAAAGTCTGTTGTATCTATCTATCTCTCCAGGTACATAGTACGATCTCTCAATTTTGCTGGAAACAGCAGCCATATGTGCGCGCTAAATTCAAATCACACTCAAATTCGTATCTGATGTTTGCCCTATCCTCTGACATGCCGGAAGTGGCAAGCAATATGCGCGTGTGAAATTCAAATCAATTTCAAAATAATTTTGAATAGTTAGTTATTAATTGTGTACAGTTTGTCACCTTAACTCTAATAGCTTGAAAACAATGTTAGAAAAACAGTGTATATAACTTAACAGTAACAGAATACTAGTTAGTTGAAGACTGCCGCAAAAAAAATTACGCCATCTCAGTTAAAAGTTTGGCAAATAAAAGGTCGTTTATATCGGCGCTAGTAAAATGTTATGACATGTAAAATAAAAAAATTATTCTAAAAGTACTGTTTTATAGCTTTTATGTTTTTATGTTTTTTATACTTTAATTAAACATTATCTTAACATTTTCTTCATATTTGCAACACTTTTAAGATTTGACAGGTTAAAGTTTTCTATTTATCTTAATAAAACATGAATTAAATATTTTTGTACGAATGTTTCTTATTTACATTCCAAATGTTTTTTTATTTTCCAGTAGTGTAAATAAAATAGTCAATATTTTTTATTATCTTTCGCTAACGGCTTTAAAACGAAGTTGTACTTTTAAAATATATCGTAATTATTAATTAAAGAATACTTTTAATTAATAAAACTAATATTTGTTTGAGATTGAATAAAATAAAGTCATTGTTATTTCTCATAAATAGCCCTTTTTTCGAAAAAAGTAAAGTAACGCTCTATAAATATTTCGAAATTTTTAATGAAAATAATTTGATTTTAACAGTTGCATTGGTCAATTCACAAGTAGTTTTGAAAGGCTGCGAAACGAAAGGTTATGTGATTTTGAGTGCAGCTAAAGCTGAAATTTTACAAAGAATTCATACACCGGTTTGGAAAGAATGTACACTGGTTTCGAAAACTACATGGGTGGGATCTTTGGAAACAATGCAGTATTATGCAACTGTAAATGCGGGGAAAAATGACTCTTTAGATGGTAAGTTACTGCTTAACATGGACGTATAAAACCTGGACTGCATACTGCATAGTGAAAAATTCTACACACATGTTTGGTTGGGAAAAGGAGAGCGCGTGATAATAAAGTCGCAACACCAATCAGATAACGTAAAAATATTTGAACAGATGCTCTGTTCTTTTCCCAATGAAACATGTCTGAGGAATTTTTTACTATACAATGAGCAGTCCAGGTTTTATACGTCCATGATGGTCAAATAGTCTGTACTTATTATAAACAGACTACAAACTATACACATAGGTTTTTTTAATGTAATATTGTGACATCTTTTTCCGTGGGAAGTAATATTTGAATTTTTCTATAAAATCTATACCTGTATTATTTTTAATTTTTTATTTTTTTGTTATAGTCTAAGCCAGAGGCTTCCAATCTTTTCTGGTTTGCGGCTTCCTCAATATTGGTTTTTTTATTTCGCGGCTCCCTCAATTCATCAATTTTTTTTCCTAAATTTTTGACTTTCCTAAAAACTTGGAAAACGTTTCTTTTTTAAACGTGATTGCCCATTTAACAGCGAAATATTAAAAAATTTTACTTCCTATTTTCATTGGAATAATTTAAAGTATCTAATTTCAACTGTCCCGATAACATTTATATTTAGACTGGAAAATTGGCAAATTGTTTATATAAATATTTCGCAGCTCCCTAATGACGGTATCGTAGCTCCCCAGAGAGCTGCGGCCCACAATTTGGGAATCACTGGTCTATAAATAAAAAAATAATTAGCCATGCTTGCTAGGTGGGATTAGTACCCTAGCACTGCAGCCATGTGGCTTATTGTACTTCTAGCAAGCTGGTAGTTCAAGGAGCAATTACGTGTATATAAAAAATCCAAGCAAAAGCCCATTTGTGTTTTTTGGCAATAGCCCACCTGAAATCTTCCTATTCTAGGATGGGCATTTCCAAAGTTAAAAACAATTGCCCAGGAAGTCTCTGAACATTACCTTCAAACCCGCACCCCCAACGACTTGGCTGTAGGTCTCCCCAATACTGGGTCTCACCAATTCCAAATCGTGGGAATAGTAATTGAAAAGCTCCTGCTTCCTTCCGGCAACAGAATACTTTTAATAAGTTCTCTTATCCTAAGACGTGATCACAAGAAAGAAGAGGATTGGATGTTGAGGCTTGAAGTTTCTTCTTTCGTTAACCATCTTCAACCTTATCTACTTGTGTCACCGCTGCTTTCAGGGTCTAATTTCTTCCCCTTTAGAACATTGGCGATTTTTTTTATGACTTTCCTTTATTTAAAGCCGGAAAGCATCGTTTCATTTTGAGAAAAGTTTCTGGAAAGTTTTTTTTTACATGAAGGTTTGATTAGTTAATCTGCCTTTATTGTATTTAGATTTATATGAATCTGACAGTCACCGGGTAAGTTTATAATCCGCATCGTCAGTGTCCCGGGGATAACGATGTAAGGCTCATACTCTAGGGGTCGCCCGGTACCCTAGAGGCTCCGTTGTCCTTATCACTCATTCTAGATAGAAATCAGCCACTCGGTATGGGCCGCTTTACACCTTAAGCTGGGAGCGAGGAAGGGGGTTGGTCCGCGGCCTATTATTTGAATATTCGGGGCTGTCCCAATGGGACGTTCCTCTATCCGCCACCTGCCGACGCACTCAGTAGCCCCCATAGCCCTGAGATCACTGGTCTAAATCCAGACTTCTAGAAAAGCATATGCCAAGGGTAACCATACCGCTGCTGGTGAGTCACGTGGCCACGTAAAGAATTATTTGTGGCTCTCAAATACGTCCAAGTTCCCTTTCCATTTTTAATTTTTGCCAAATTTTAAAGTTTTATCAAAAGAAGGACGGTAAATATGTTTAATTTTTAATATTTAAATTCAATGCACATATTTTGTACTTTTATTTATATTTTCAATATGACTTCTGCAAAAAACTTCTAATACCTTTTTTACATACCTTTTAAATATGCATTTAATTGTGGCTTCCAAAAAATTCAAATTTTAAAAAATGGCTTGGGCTATTAAAGAGCTTCTTTATTCTTGGCATATGGTTATATTAGACGTAACAATGTTTCCATGTAATGGAAAAATTCCATTTTTTTAAAAGAGGGGGTGTCATTAAAATTATTTCTATATAATTTTAATTTACTACCAATTTTCAGACGATAGCTATTGAAATTTGCAAAAGTCGTACAATTGATCCATTTCTTATAATTTATTGAGTAAAGCTTTATTTATTGCTGGAGAAAAATGCACCATGTCACCAATTTTGTAAATTTGATGATCAAAGTTCATGAGTCCTCTTTCAAATTAAAAGACCTCACAGTGATATGAATTTTATGAAATGAGAATTATAAATCTTATCAAAGCTTTTCATAGAATTTACAACTGTTATTGGTCATTTATAAACGTACACGTTTAATTCAAATTTAAAAACTTTAATTTTAATTTTACATCGTTGGTTTTTTGTGAAAAACTAAGTTGTAAAGATCGTATAAATTAAAAGAGACAAGGAAATGCTGTTTGTAAGCATACGTGTTTCATTTTTAAAAAGCTAAGTAACATTTTAAAAAAAACAGTATTGTTTGGCTAGCACCGTCCTTCCATCGCTCTGTGACGTTTACAAAGTTTTTATAAACAAGATTTATATATTTTATGACAAATTTCGTAATATTTTGTTTATAAGTGGTTATGGGTGCCATTTTTACGAAAATTTTCATAGAATCTATAACGTTTTTCATTGTTTTTATACGCTGCTTTTTTTTTTTTTTTTTTTTTCTAGTGTAATATGTCTCACGGTAACGTCATAAACTGGTCTTGTTTTATTTATTTGTCTATCGTATGATATCGTCAAACCCTCAGCTACGGCAAACACAATCATAATTTTCTTAATTACAAATGTTTGCCGTTAGATGCCTTATCAATGAGTTCATACTATAAGATTACAATAAGTTCTCATTGTGATCTTACATTGTGAGAATTCGCGAGGAATTTCCCAAAAATATTACTAGTTAATTTTTAAGCCTTCTACTGCTATACCGCTTCGGCTGCCAGCGAATCGCCTAATTCAACCAGCTTTAAGTGGATCGATAGTTAAAACTAAAATAGTACATAACAAAATTGTTGATTAAAAACTAATTAAATTTTAATTTGCAGAGAACATCATGTGGTTAACAATCAATAATATTCAAGAGAAAGACTCAACTATAATTGCCGACGTACCTGACCTGCCTCATTTAGTAGGTAGCGGTCAATCAGTAGGTGGCGTTATAAGCGAGACAGTAGGCGGTACTAGTGTTGGTCGAGAAGATCAACCAATACAAGTTCAAAAAACTTTTTAACCATTTTACTTCGTTTAAACAAGCACTTATTAATAGTTACAACGAATTGTATCCCGTTGCAAGTGTGAATTTTTCTACGTCACTTATGGTACAATGAACGTAGACTTTGAAGACCAGTTTGAAGTACCAGCACCACCGGAAGAGGACTTAGGGCCATGGGAAAGAAAGGAAACTGCAGTTGACGCATTCACTCTAATGCATCATGATTTGGACGTTTGCACCAATTCTTTACAAGTTTGCTTAGTTAGTTTTGAGTTAAGGGGTTGTCAAATTGAACTCAATATATAAAATGGGATATATATAACATAGTCATTTTGGAGTTTGAGTTGTCACATTTGATGAAGTCGAAATTTGAGTTTCAAAATAAGACACCAATTTAAAATCTTTGTTAGTTTTAAGCATGGGCCAAGGCGTTTAAGTAACATAGTCTAATTGCCATAATCAAAAGTTGACAAAAAAACAGCAATTGGATAAAAAGATTACATAACATTTGTGTATATTGGCATCGATCAAGGTACGAATTTGGTGTAACTAACTCACTATAATTTAGGCTCTATTATACTCATTCAATTAATTCTCCAAATTTAATAACCGCCATTCAACTTTCTGCTAACTTTAACGATTGCAATAGTTCAACAAAATATTTGCATGTGCACAGTGCACACAGTGAACTATTGTATCTGATCATGAGATGATCTGTCAATGCATCCGTATTGATGGAGATAAAAACATCAAGAACTTGCTTTTAGTATTAACCCTTTGAGTCCCAAACAATTTTGTGAAAACACTGTCGAGAAATTCTAAGCAGCGTGACAGAGCTTGTTTTCATGTTTGCTTTGCTTGCTAACGCTTCGTTCGTTCTACACAACGCGTAAAACGTCTGAGTTTTCTCGTCATGAAAACAAAGCAGCGTGATTGCGCTGCTTGGGACTCAAAGGGTTAAACTTATTGAATTAATGAATCATGCAGTGAATAGAAGTGATTTATTCTTACGTACGGCTAATAAAAACATTTCATTTCAAAAAGAAAGATACTAAAACAAAACTTACACATTTATTAAAGAAACTAATAGACCGCTCTTGAGACGGCAATATGTGGTTTTAGAAAACTGGTTATTAACCTTAGGTGTTTTCATTTTTTTTTTTTTTGAATTTGCTGGAACCAGTTAAAAAGATTTTATTTTACTTGAGACCTCACATATTTTCCCAGCAATTTTATTAACATTTATTCACAGCGGATTATTAAGTGAATAACTTCAACCCCAAAACTCATACAAAAGTAATTAATTTACGTTACAATTATTGAAATTTTATAATTTTTTCGACTAGTACCAAATGATTTTAGATATAGTTAATAATTTACTCCTATATGTGGAACCAAGTAAAAAAGAAGCTC
This sequence comes from Mengenilla moldrzyki, assembly GCA_000281935.1. Taxonomy (NCBI): domain Eukaryota; kingdom Metazoa; phylum Arthropoda; class Insecta; order Strepsiptera; family Mengenillidae; genus Mengenilla; species Mengenilla moldrzyki. The sequence goes on along the minus strand of AGDA01000767.1, from coordinate 7,920 downwards.
TTGAGTGTCTAGCTAGAATGCGTTTCCAATTGCAGCTTTTACATAGTTATGAAGATCAACGTAAGATGATCCAAAATCTGCAGAACGAAGTGCGTGGCTTATTAAGTAAGCTCCGAAGACTTGAGAAAGAAACATATTGTGTTAATAAGGCACTGATAGAGGATCCTTCAAATGAAGAACTTATAAGACGTATGGAAGAGTTGGAATGTTCAGTTTACGGCTGTAAGGAAGCAGTAAATGCAAAAAGCGACGAATTAGGTATGCTAATAGTACTTATATTTTATTTAGTAAACATAAGTTGGATATTTAGCAATAAATTACACGAACTTAAGCGTAATAATAGTACCTATCAAAGAGAACGCACGTATTTGGGAAAACGGACTTTTATTAGATTTAGCGTAGTGGTAATATATCATGTGAGTATATTACCCGTAAAATATTAAAACGCAACTCTCATAAGTAACGGAGAAAATTGGAACTGAAGTTTCTCGAGTATTTTATATAAAAGTTATATAACATTTCGGTTGAGCGTGCCACAGTGTAATAATAACGCTCTAGACTCATGATCCTGTTGACGCAGGTTCGAGTCTGTCTCCGTACGATTCTAGAACGTTACCACTACGCCACTACATTAATTTTGATGTCAATTTACTCTGTTTGAACAAAAATTTTACATTGACATGTTGTTCTATTTTAACACTCAGCAATTTTCCGATAGAGAACAAATATGGAGTTTGCATTGTCTAAGCATCACAGTAAAGTTGACGAGTTTGCACTTTAAGCGATTCATCTTTGAGGAGACAAGATAGTAATATCAAAGTATGCATCTCCCTTGTGTGCTATAACAAGAAAAAAAAATTCTGTTAAAAACTTGTTGCAACGACTGTTATAACAACCTTTTAAATAGTTGTTAATTTCCTATTTGTTGCAACAAGTTAATAACAATGCTAGAGAAACAGGGTCGGTGACAGGTTAGTAACAGAATACTAATGAGAATCAGATTTGTCGTAAAAAAAGGCCGAAATCGTGACTTTTAGAGATTGTCATGAAAGAAAAACTAAACCCGAAAGGTTTCGATATCCCTTCTCATTTCCCATTACTATTTATTTACGAAACAATCCTATAGTGGGTTATATTTTTTTCACAACAATTTTGAAGCTCATTAATACTTTATTACTAACCTTGTTACCGAATATGTTTTTCTAATATTGTTATTAATTTGTTACTGCAATTAGGAAATTAACAACTGTTAAAAAGGTTGTTATAACAGTCGTTGCAACAAGTTTTTAACAGAAAAAAAATTTTTTTCCCTTTCGTTTTTTATCAGTAGCAAAATCAGTTTAGTTTATTTTTAGCTTAAGTTTTTAAACTATACCACACGATTAGATATTGTTGTATTCCGTTGTAGTTTTAACACTATTTTGTATTTATGTATGAACTAATATTGATATTTTTTTAAATACAATTAGGAATGATGGTTTCTTGTTACAAGGAGTCGCAATTACTAGTAAATAGTCGTCGGTCTACTAAGCATAACAATAAACCAACTACTACAGTTAAAACGTACGAAATATGCTTTAAGCATGCGCAGTGGCGTTTGACCGAAGCTGATGGACAACTGGGCATTGCTGACTTAGTGCTGAGCAATTTCTTGTATAAAAATTTTTACGTTAGATTAACGTTTGATTTCGATTTATGTTTAAAAGGTATACGAAAACTTCGAAAAGTGATGATTCCGTTGAACATCTGTTAGAATTGGGCTATGTACGCATGACTAATTTACTGCCCAATCAAATCTATAAGGAAGTTCTTCTCCCGACGGAAATTCAAAGTTCTATGCCTCTCGATCATAAAGTATGTTTTAATTTTTTTAACTTTTTTAACTTTTTTCGGACAGAATTTATCGCTTTTAGTCAAAATTATATATACTTACAAGAAAACCACCCGAGGTGTAAAATTTTGATTTTTGTTGAAACACTTTTAATCGTTTACATGCATCCTTGAACAAAAAACCGCATGTTCAGTCTCGGCTATAATTCACTTGAGGTTGAGATATAAAGGTTGAAATTAGAACATGACAAAACAAAAATTAATGTTGCACTAAAATTAATGATTATTTTAAAAAATAACCTCTAAAAAATTATGTAGATTTAAAAATTTTACAAAAAAGTTTTAAAGAGTTTTTTGCTTTAAGATACTGTTGGCGCATAATTTGAAAAAAAATGCGTTTTCTTCGATTTTTCGAAATTTAAAACAAAACGTATCACATAATAGATCCAAATTTCATTAACATAATTTACATATATTATGTTGCATTAAGTACATGCACAGTTTCTTTATTTGGTCACTTGCGGCGCCGCAATCACTAAATATTATTTTTCACTTTTTATATCACCCCAGAACGCATATTAAATCCGTATCCATTAAACTATGATCTACTATCTGACACAATAACACGTGGATACCCGAATATCGCAATTACCGAACCCAAATATTTAATTACTGTTACCGCATTCTTTGATTCGACCAATTTAATATCAGTGAATTTTATATATGCGTCGTTTAAAAATATGAATTTTTACCATACTTCATATGAAAATCAATATGAACGTGACCCTAAGTCGTAGTTTCTTTAGTCCAAGACGGTACATCTTCATTTACATAGGTTTGCATTCAAATTTCTGACAAGTATCACAACTTATTATTCTATATCGAAATCAATAATTCGTCACTATACTTACTTCTTAAGCTCCCCTTTATACGAACTACACTAGCGATGGGCACTTTTTGAAAAAATCGATTTTCAGTTAATCTATAATTCGAAATTAGAAAAAAATCGATAAATCAAAAATTTTTACATAACTCATTATAAACTTGATTCTTTTCCACAAATTTGAAAGTACGCAAGCGTCAAACAAATAGCTCTACTATGATACTAATCCGTGTAACTAACGTTTAGGGCTTTTAAAAGTTTTGTATAAGTTCGAATAAGTTTACCAAATGATTTTGTGAACTAAACCACAGAATATACAGATACACCGACTCCATTTGAAAATAAAAACCCCTGAAAATTTAAGTTGGTATTGATTGCGAAAAAGTAGCGTAGAAGAGATAAGAAAGCTTTAACTGGGAATTTTCACTGTTCGTTTTAAAGAACTAAAATACTATATCATTATTCGAAAATTTGCTGTCATTAGCAATACAATTACATGTGATCGCTTGAAGTGCCATCTTTTGTCCAGAACCGCTCAAAACCACTCAAAATGGAGTCGGCGTATCTGTGTCTTCTGTGACTAAACTCTAAAGGAAACTAAACATTTAAATTGATATTAGGCATAAAAAAAGTTTCCTCCTTTAATAAAAAAGTAAACTTTTAAACTGTAAAAGAAAAAATATTTTTATTAGCTCAGATAATTGCAACGTCGCTGTTATTAAATGCGATTTACAATATTGCATGACGTCAATTTTAAAAACAATCAAAACGCCTGTTAATGCTTAGAATTTCTTACATGACGTCGGCTTATCTGTGTTTTCTATTCCTTAGCTGACTCACGTAATTTTTTTGTACATTTCTACAAACGTTTCAAATATAAATTTTAAAATATTTCGTTTGAACAGGATTGTAAATGTCATTTCGTGCCGAAAATATGTTATTAGCATGTTAGTGTTTTTATTTTACTAAGTTTCCGATCAAATATATTAATTAATGAATAAAATAATAAAAAATTTTTAAAATAAATTTATTTTATTGTCAAAATAAAAAAACAGAAAGTGCTTCGCGTGTTTTGTCGTGAGAAGCCACCAGTAGGCGGGATTTCAGTCAAGGATCATTTCGAAATTAACGTTATGCCATTGACAATTGGTAAGTTCTTAGTCTATGGGCGTGGTTAAAGTAGTGGGTGTGTTTTGCATAACTGGTGGGCTCAAATTGAAGAATTCGCACAGAGCTTCATATCCGTGTTTCAGTAGGTCTCCGAAATCAGTCAAATTAATCTTTTTTGTGAATAATTTATATCCAATAACCAATACGATAAAGGTGAACAGCGGCCAAAAAATTTTCTTAATAATGTCGATAAATGTGGCTATAATTGTTAACAGTCCAATAACTTTGAGCATTAAGACTAGTTCTTCCTCCTTTTCGACATGGTTCATTATATTGTTCAATTCACTCAAAATTTGGTTCATTTATGAATTTTTATAAACAAAATATTAATGAAATTTAGACGTTAATATGGTTTTTACTTTCGTATAGGTTTGACAAAAAAATTCTATAATACTATGCTAAAGTTTTGTTTCCCCGAACGTGATCCGGATAATATTGAAGCCTACTCGGACGACGGAGAGTACGGCAATAAGGGTAAAGGATCGAAACTGGCCAAGTTCAAGGACTCTAACTTCTACGTTAACATTTTAAATCAGTATCAAAAGGATATCGAGAAAATGAAGGTATTTAAAGTTACATATTTTTTTCTTTCTTTAGCTTAAAATTAAAACATTGTCTGCAAAAACATGTTACAATTTTGTTTCTTGTCAAAATGATGTTATAAATATGTTGATTTTAATTTTTCTAACAAGAAAATGCTCCCAACTCTTAAATTCAATTTTTGATCAAGCTATTTTCAATTGATAGAGGGCGTTATTCAAATTGCAAGATATTTCTTATATATATACGAAAATTTATAGAGGGTATAGTTATGGGCTTTAGAAATGAACCACAGCAAAATCCTCTGAAGCATATATATCTGAAACTAAAAATTTTCTAGAAAAAGGGCGTTTGCAAAATAGACGTGTCACAACAAGTACATTTTTAGATATTGACATAGAACTTATGCTTCATTTATCAGTTAAGTAGGAGGTGGAAATAACTTTTTTTCACTTTTTTACACGTGTTTTACCAGTTTCAAATGAAAATAGAATCAAATATTCTGTAATAAACTTTGTTCAACACGTTCGCGAATGCTATAACATTCATTCTAAAGTTGATGAAAAATGACGTGAATGCTATAGCATCTACATTTCGTAAAGTTCCGAGAGAGATAACTATCATTGTACATTTTTTATTGTTGAGAATTTCTGTTACTTTCAACTATGCGCATTGTAAATGCACTATATGCTTTAGTTAGACATTTGAGATCAAAGCAAAAACACCAACTTTTTGAATTATCGTAATATTGTAAATAATTGCTTGTCTATTTTCGCAAATCTTTGAAATTTTTAGCGCCCACGAACGTGTTAAAACCTTTATAATATAAAGGGTGAATTTTTTTACATTTTTTTACTCTATGAGTTATACGATCTTTTCTTTGTACTTTTTTTGATAACATTACTCATTAACTTTTTTTTTAATTTGGTATTTTTATAGTTTTAGGTAAGTAGTATAATTAATTAAAAAGGTTAGTGTTAGCGTGTTAACTCCAGACGCGTTTATGGTCGTTTGGATGTTTTTTTCAATACAAAATTTAAGCGTTTGTAGTCAAAATACTATCACTAACCATTTTAATTAATTATACCAGTTATATAAAGCTATAAAAATATTAAATTGACCCTTTCAGAACCATAAAATATAATATTATTAGTTCAGCCCGCGAATGTTTTGGTTTTGATTTTGATTTTGGCACATTCAAGTTTGGCAGTTCCTTTTTTTATTCGTTCAGAAACACATTTACCGCCTTGAACATACGTTTTATTATGAAATTTAGTAAAAAAATATATCGATTCAATAATAATTGAACAATTGATAACGATTTTTATAAAAGGAAAAAACATTTTCTTTGAGTGTGAAGGGTTAAAAAAATCGATTAATAACCTTAAACCACAGATATAAAGTATGAACTGCTCGTTTAGTAAAAAGTTGTCATTATTTAAAGGGATTTGAATTAAAAGGCGCATAGCTCAATCCAGATTTAAAATTTTGATTTTCGAAAAAATTTAATAGCCGTGTAATTTTTTAAATATTTTTTATGTCACAGGAACGGGCGGAAAAAAATAAACTGTTCATCTACATCAAAATTCCAGAAGTACCAGCTCGGGTCAGTTACAAGGGGCACAAAGAAAAAAATTTTCAGGACATTCGTGATTTTTCGCTAGTGATTCCTACACTTGAGTACCATAATGTCACTTGGACATGGCTTGATCTCTTCCTAGCTATGAAATCGGATACAAAACGGGTATTAGTATCGCAAGCTATTCGGCAAAAACTCAAAATTAAACGGTCCAGGAGCTCTTTGGTGTTATCAAAGTTGACTACTGGTGATGATGATGATGATACTTCGTCTCAAGATGAGGAGAAAACACGCATATTGTTCGGTTCGAAAATTCTTGTAAGTAATTTTTTTGTAATTACAATCACATATAAAACAGGATTTTCTAAAGTGTAGGCCATGGCCCAAGCAATAAAATATTATTTTTTAATTGAATATTTAAATTTGAAATGGCGTTTGAAAAATGCCGGATTAAAATTTTTCTCATTTTAAAAGTACTATCACTGAGAATGACGTTCTTTAATAACTAAAGAAAAATTCTTTAAAATATGACGGTACATAAATAATTATTTTAATGTAGCGAAATCATTATTTTGGCTTCTTTAAAATATACGTTTCTATTCTTTAAGTTTTAAAATTATAGCATTTAAATAATATAGAAATTGGTATGGTTTTACTATACTCTAAAAGACTGAGTTTCTCAATGATGTTTTAAACAATTTTATTAAAATCAAATATTTTTGACAAAGTATAAATAAATAAATAAACTTAAAAACTTCTATATATTATTAAAATTCAAACGAGAATTTCAATAAGAATTTTTCATTGCAATAAATAAAGTATTTTGTATCTTTTTATTTCTTTTAGAAATTTAATATTTTTTAACTCTTAACAATTATTTTATAACGTTAATTTAAATAAACTTTTTATAAAATTAATTAGAAAAATGTTATCTTGAAAAATGGTTTAATATGAATTAAAAAAAACAATATTAATAAAATTTTGGTTTTATTTCATATTTTAATGAAAAATTTATTACAATTTAATAGTATGTTGCGAGTTTCAAAAACTTTTATAAAATTTATATTTTTTTTCATTTTTTTTTTTACTTCATTGTAAACACCATATATAAATTGCTAAGATAGTTTACAATATTTTGACTTGTTACTTTGTAGCAATTCGAAATGCTTCATAAGGTATATCTCCTTTTATGAAAGAAATAATATAATTTTAATATATATGGTGTTGTTATGAGTGAGTGTGATGAGTTAGGAACATGAGGAACAGGAATCGCATTAGTTGTTGGTTCTAATATGTTCAAACATCCAATTTAATTTTCTAACTTTGAAGGTCTTAATTCTTTGATAAACATTAACCACGATAAGCCAATGTTGATGAGAATGAACAATACTTTATTGTCACACTTTAACTTCGCAATCAACTATTATTTATTTTCAAATTTATTACTTCATAAATTATATTTTAGTATGATAATATCTTAAATACATTATTTTTTAACATTTCATATTTACAACAACGACAACCTACAACGTTCTCTACTTTCTCCCATTTATACTTAAACGGAAGTAAAATAAACAGTTATAAATAGCAAACATTTCCATTTTAGTACAAGAAGCGGTAAAATCCGTAAGCAAAATTACTACAATGTTTCGATTCATATTAAGAAAAACAATATATGCAGTATTTTTTTAAATATTAAATATTTTTTAAAGGCATTTGTAATGCAGTAAGAAAAACAGTTCATTTTTTCATTGCCAAATTCTGCTTAAAGTATTTTTGGCAATTTTCCAATAGCGTTTTAATAAATGAAAGAAAAAGTGTTTACACTTGCAATTTTTACAATGCATTTATTATTCATAAGAGTGTGAATAAAAATATAACACGACTTTTATACGATAATCAGTTAATAAAATGCGTT
>AGDA01000747.1:0-11265 GCA_000281935.1 Mengenilla moldrzyki | reverse complement strand
GGGACCGCGTTTTATACTGAGATAGAGAGTAGGGGTTTGACCTATCACAACGTACATCCTTCAATTTCGCCTTCGACATGCACGCCATTAAGGCTCCACGTCAGGGGTTCCCAACCTTTTTGTACTCTAGAACACGTTATAAAATATCAGTAAAGTGGCGGACACCACTTAGTTTTAATCGACAAACAGCTTTTATAACTTATCATTTTTGCATAATTTATTTTCTTATATTTCTAATTTTAAATAAATAATAAACGAACATGATTTAAAATTATAAATTATTATTCAGAATTTATACACACGGGGCAATGTATTTTTCTTTATCGACTAGTGTCGGGTACATAAGAATCGCTCCGTGGGCGCTATGGTACCCGCGGGCACGGGGTTGGGAACCCCTGCTCTACGTGATACTACAATACTTTCAAAGAGCGCTAAATGCAAAAATATAATAAACAATATTATCAAAGAAATTTTTTCTTTATTCTTATAAATTTTGTCACAACACGTAATATTATTTTAATAAATATTTTATTAATGTAAATCTAAGTTTATTTGCAAGTATTATAACTCTATTTATGGTTAACACGGAGCACCATTATCGCGTTTTATATATACGTAAATAACCGTGTGCAGTTCGAATATTTTTATATTGCTTTCAATTCAGGTAAAACTTATTATTTTGCCTACTTAAAAAATTGACATATTTAAGTTATGAACAAATATAGTGAAAATTCAAGAATTGTGCATATAACACAGTTTAAAAGGCGTAAAAAAAATAAAAATTAAAAACAAAAATTTATATGGAAATTTTATATTTTACTTAAAATAGAGCGTTTGCTTCTTAGTAGTATAGTAACAGAAAAATATTCCCGAATATTATATTCAAACCTAGCTGTAAGGTTAATTCTATAGAGGTGGGAAAAATTCCAGAGCAAAGCAGCAAAAAATGGAAACATTTTGTTTTCCTTCAAGGGAATAAACATATTTCAATTTTGTAAGGAGCTGCTAAAATAAATCAACGCTAATTCTCACTTTATGTTTGTAAACGCGCTAGAAAACGAACTCTGCAAACCATGTAAATCACAGTGATTTTGAATGAAGCTCACGAACGAAGTTCACATCAGTTTTTGATACCACTATGAGCTTCATGTGAGCTTTAAAAGCCTCGCAATCGAAACTCACAGTGATAACACAAATAGGGTTCATTCTGAAATCACAAACGAATTTCACAGTGAAAGTATGGAAGAATTTTCATGTGAAATTGCACCGCAAATTCACGGTGAACGATTAGAATATTCTACAATTTTTTTGTATAAAAAAAAGCTGTGTTCTTATATTCCTCCCTGCTTACCCTTCATTATGTACATCTGACTGTTGTACTCGTTTCGTTCACGTTCTCAGTGCTTTTTCTGTATTTTTTTTTCTGCCACGACGGGACTCGAACCTGCAACCGTAAGGGAACATTGCATCGATAGACGAGTTTTTATCCACGAGGCTATACTGTTCATTCAAAAAGAGTGCAACAAAAACTCTATTTATTATTTGATATGTACTTTTTTACTGTATAAATTATACTATACTACATATGATATTATAACCGTAATTATTTAATTTAAAGTTACAAAATTTATTATATAGTGATAATGTATATGAAAAAAATTATTATTGTACACAATTTTTTTAAGCTTTAAATTGTCAAAGATAAAACTCTTAAGTGAACAAATTATTATCAGTTTTAGAGCTTTAAAAAAAATTATCTACTTTTTTCAGTTTTAAATTTAATTTCAAAATTAAATACTTGAGTACATTATAGAAATCTTTGCTAATGCTCATAATGTACACATTAATTTGTCATTAAAATTTATTGAAACTGGGAAATATATTTTCCTGTTTTTTAGTAATTCCTGTGCGCCTCAACGGGTTTATAAATATGTTAATATTACACATAAGTTTTATAACGATGTTTTTAAATAGATTTTCACACTAATTTCAAGCACACATTCTATTTCTTAAAAGTTTTGAACAAGTTTTTTAAAACTTTTTAAATATTTTTAAGTTTTGCTTCTTAATATATTTCTTTGCTATTATTTTCATTCCGTATCATTACGTTATTTCTATTATTGTTTTAAATCATTTTTAGCGTGGTTTTGGTATTGTTTGTTTTATATGTTGGTTATTATAACAATTTGTTTTTAACTACTTGTACCATTTTTTAGACCATATTTTTTCATACAAATATGTTCGGTACCATGCTTGCAAATATGTTTTCAATATTTTTTTGAAACGTGTTTCTAATATTATTTTTGTAATATAAGAATATGCTTTTGTCACATGTTTTTGAATATGTTTGTAACGCTGCTTTACACAATTTTATAAAAATAAAATAAAACAAAGCTATAAAACATTTTACTCACCAAAAATTAAGAAATTTTTTAAAGAATATTCCACAATTTTTTTATGCAACAGTAAACTACCATACAAGAAACTAAAACTGAAACAAATTTACCAGAGAAGTTGTAGACAATCTTGGAATTTTATTTTAAGCGCGTAGAACACAAGAAATTATTGTTAAAATCAATTTTTGTAAAAAAAAATTAGAAATATTTTTTTTTAGAAAAATAATTTGAAAAAATTGTTTTTTTGTTCTTATGACCTTTTTGAAAGAAATAAAAAGAAATAACGTTTGAAGTTTTAAAAATAAAACCAAATAAAAAATAAAAATAAAAAAACCAATGTTTTTAAAAGAATTTTACACATGAGAACAAAAATATTTTTACCACCCGACTACGCGAGAGAAAAATATTGAAAACAATTTTTGTTAAGAGGGTTGTCATATTGCTGCATTTATTACGTGAACTTCGAAACGAAGTTCACATTTGTCGTATTTCGTGATATTACTTCAAATAATCTACACAAACTCACTGTGAATATTAAATTTAATTTTTATACTAGTTTCGTAATAACACCAAACTTGAAACAATATCACAGTGAGTTTGGTGATAACACGAGCTGTTTTTGGTTTGCAGGGGAAGTGACAGAACAACGTTTAAAAATATGGAAATCCGACGCCTATTATTTTCTGTGTTTTTTTATAATGATTATGGCCACTAGGAGTGCTGAAAATGAAATTCATAAAGCAAATATAAAATAACAACAGCGTTTTTTTGTGAGCGTTTTTTTAGCGCATTCAATTATGTTAACATAATTCACTATTTTTTATAATTTTGTGCTCAAAATTATATAAATATTTTAACACGCACACAAAATTATATAAAAATTATATGCACATGTTAAAATATTTATATAATTTTTAGAGCAATCACGTTAATTTATTGAGCTAAAGAGCTCCTTGTAATTTTTCAATGTCAAACAAAATTAATTACTTCGCAGATCAAATTAAACGCGCTGTGATTTTTTGGTGTCACGTTTGACGTAATCACCACTCAACGAGGTTTTTGTGCATGATCTTTTTTGCTAGAAATTTGTTTTGAAAATACTGTAATGAGTCTCGATTACTGCAATAAACCTACGAACTGCTCTCGCTCAATTAGCCGATTAACTCACTGACCCCAACTTGGAAAACAACTTAATTTTCCAATAAAATAAATGATAAATTTCCATGGAAATAATCTTAATTAGCCACAAATCCCTATAAAAAAAGAAGAGAGGATCAATATAATAATAATAGTAATTATAATAATAACAATAATAACAGTAATAATAACAATAACAATATAAGTAGTTGTAAAAAATCTTAAACTTATTAATTGTAACTAAAAGAAGCGTAAATAAATTAAGTGACAATTAAAGTAAAAGAAAAAATCGGCTAAATAATCACCGTAACCTATCCTGGTCCAATTGTGATTCTGAAACCAATCGTATGTGATATTCTTGGTATCTCTGACAACGTTCCCGTTGGTGATCCATTGGTATCGAACAAATCTTCACAAATATTTTTGGTGATCCGAAATCTAATAATATCTTCGAATCTTCCGTTGGTGATCCATTGGTATGAACCAAATCATCACAATACAATAGTTATTGGACTTCCATGTCCATGGACCTAATATACATGGACTGCTCATCCAATACATAAAGTTGTTATCAACACACAAGTTGTTTCTGACTGAGCGCGCAAGTGTAGCTATATTTTTTCTCTTTTCCACTTATTTAACAAAATTTTACGAGCATGCACTTTTTATCAGAAACAACTTTGTGTCGGCGACAACTTTTTGTATTCGATGAGCAGTCCATGTATACTTCGTCCATGTCCATGTCTGTCTGTTCTGTGAAACGATAGAAAATGATCTGTGATAATGACGTAATTAACTAGCACGAAATTCAAACGGCGCCGGAAATGCGCCTTATAATCCCCGTGGTTTGGAGTTTGTTAGCGACTCTGTGCGTGAATGCATTTGAACCGATTACAATTGGAACTGCATTTGCGGCAGCTGCAGGTTGGTGGTACAAAAATAAAATTCCAAAGTGGTCAAAGATTAAAGACACTTTTTCGCGATACGTGTACGAGTTGTGCAACAGCAACGAAGTGAATTTAGATACGGAAGAAATGCGCAATATGTTCAAAGACAAGTTGTACGGACAACCAATCGCAGTGGACGTCGTTCTTAAATCCATCCATGCACATCTCGATCCAACGAGACCATCTAGGAAGCCGCTCGTACTTAGTCTGCATGGCTTAACTGGCACCGGGAAAAATTATATGGCTCAGTTAATTGTGCAAAAGCGTTACAAGTAATCGCTTTAAGCTCTTTTTTGAATTAGATTTAATCTGATGATAAGAACTTGATACTCTTTATAGATATCATGATAATATTGCAATATTAATTTAATTTGAATTCAAACTAACATACTATAAATCAGTGTTTCTCAACATTTTTTAACCCGTAGACCGGTAAGATTAATAAAAATTTCACGGTCCGGTATTATATTCAAAATAAGTTTTTAGTAGATATTTAGTAATAACTACATTGAAATGTCTACGTAATAAAAGATTTTAATGCTTAGAACAGGAATCTTTTCACTTAATATTGGAAGAAAATTTTAAATATTCAGGCTTTTGATTTTAAATGATTTCCTATAAACAAGAATTATTAATCTAATTATTTAAATTATATATTTTTGGCCTCACATATAGGATTTTTTTTGTACTAGAAGTACACTGCTGTGCAAAAGTCTTGAACCATTTACATAACATCGAAATTCTTTTGTTTGAAAAATGTACTAGCTGACTCAATATGTATTTTTAATTTCATTATATTTAAAAATAATATATTAATCACCAATAGAGTTTGTAAATGGGAAAATCCCAAACCAAAAACCCATTTAAGAATTAATAAAAACATAAAATCATTGCACACAAGAAAATTGAAAATAATGTAACAATCTGACTTATACACTGAACCGAATTCTTAAATACAATCTATACAATATTGACTAAATTTTTTGATAACTAGTGATAGTTATTTATAGTATTAGATACGCTAACCTGCCGCTGACATCACAATCTGCTTCGGTGGCCATCTCTTGAAGTTGTCAAAGTGACAATGTCAATGTATTGTAATTTTAAAACCATTTTATTAACTTCATATTTTAATAAGTCTAAATTGGAATTAAACAATATAATAAAAATAAAAATAGAGGATTAAAATTATTGTTGCGCTCGGGTAAAGATCAAGTGATAGTCAAACAGAACAACAATAATGGTCACCCCTGAGGTTTGCATCAAATTAAAGGGAAACAGCTATTTAAATAGCTTAGAACTGTTATGTCTAGCTCGCAACCCATGGACCTTTGTAGATTTTTGCGATTCGATCAAAGTTTTTAAACATTTAAAAAAGCTGATTAAATTGACCATTAATATTAACGTAAAATAATAAAAAAAAGTGACACATTAATTGTAATGTAATATTTTAAATGCTATTCGATAATAAAATATATTTGATAATTTGCTGTCTTATTTTAATATGTCCGGTCCACTTCAGCTTAGTAAATTTTTACTTAATTTATCAACCTATTTGAGTTAGACATCTTTTGTTTAGAGTAAAATGGGGATACAAAATTGTTATTTGCAATTAGAAAAAATTACCAAGTTTGCAAAAATTGACTTAAATAATCAAATTGGCTCTAATAAATGGTGTTTTTGGCGACTAAGCCTTTTTGAAAATGTTTGTACTAAAAATTTCATTCTTAAACCACTCTTAGTTGTTTACGCCAAAATAATCTAATTACACACCCCTTTTTTTAAATAAATTTACAGAACAATTTATGAGTAATATTTAAAAATATTGTGGACTAATAAACAGCACAGGCTGCATCACAGATCACATTAACTTATAAAACCAAAGTAAATCTAGAAAAAATTGATTTACAAAAAAGGAAATCAGTTTACGCAATACTTTGCTTATCAACCAAAAATCGAATTCGCTAAAACAAAAAGATTATATAATTTTTTTCAAATTCTTAAAAACGTTTAAAAAGTCTGCGCGAAAATTTAGAATTAATTACAACCTTTTTGATCTTTTGATTTTCGAATTTTTTTTTAAATTTCTTTACGAAATTCCAAAAAATGTGAATATTGCGTTTAACTTCAATTTTAAAAGGCAAAATTTATATTTTTTCGCTAATTTAAGGCTTTTATTAATAATTTATAAATAGAACAAAAAAACATTCATATTTGTGTTTATAAAAGTATTATAAAATGTTTACGAATCAAGAAGTCATTATTGGTTTCTTATTTGAGACTTGTGAAGAAATCGAAGCTAAATCAATTTGTAAGCAATTACCATTTTTTACATGTAAATGTGTTTATAACGTAAAAAATAAATCAAAAGTTTAGACGTATATTGCTTGTCGCTTAATAAATTCAACATAAGGATCGATTATGTAACTTTCTACGAAATTGCACATGTTTAATGTAACAATAACACCAAATTGTTCGTTGTTAGCGTTTAGAAATTTGAACCAGACCATTTGAACTTGTAGATTGTGTTTAATAACTTCCATTGCTTCATTGGCTTTAGAATAAGCGTTCACGTTATAGATATGCGCTTTGAATTCAACAATTAAAAATTTTAGCTTTGGTAAATTGTTGAATACCGAACTATTGAATGAATTGTAGTTTAAAAATGTTAGCCTTAAACTTATTAACAACGGATACTGAAGTCCGTTCAGGTTTTGTCTCAATATTAAGTTGTTACTGTAAACATCAATATGTTCACAAGCT
Organism: Mengenilla moldrzyki; assembly: GCA_000281935.1. NCBI lineage: Eukaryota > Metazoa > Arthropoda > Insecta > Strepsiptera > Mengenillidae > Mengenilla > Mengenilla moldrzyki. The sequence goes on along the minus strand of AGDA01000747.1, from coordinate 4,022 downwards.
GTTAATGTTTTATTGAAATACAAATTTAAATCACAGTCGGATGAGCAATTTATCACACATGGCTTTTGCATTTTATAAGTCATCTGACGTAAACTGAAATTATAATTTCCAATGTACGTGAAATTAATTCGATGAAAAATATAAGCATAATTTCTGACGTTACAAAATTCATAAATGGCCATTTTCGTTTTAGTCATTAAAATTTTGATTTTTGTTCGTGATAATGACCAGTATTGAGTTAACGAATAATTTAACATACTTATTCTATTTTTATAGAGTAAAGTTTCCAGTATACGCAGGTGTCGAAATGTTGATAAATGGGTGAAATCAATGTTTTGAGGCCTATCTTTTATGTAGACTGTATCTAGAATTTGCGGCGAGTATTGAAGGAATATTAAATTTGAAAAATGTTTGGAGCTAATTGTGTTCTTATTGATAGCTTCTAAGTTACTTATTATTTTTGTTACATTTCCTAAACAATGTTTAAGCTTTTGATTCAAATCTGAGCATAACAAGGTTTTTAAATTAGATGCTAGGCATGTGAATGTGCTATCTGGCATTCCGATCTCACATGTTTTTTCCAAGCAAACATCTACTATTTTAGATTGAGTATAGTTTAAAATTAAAACAATTAGGAGTAAAATTGTGACCATATTTCTGTAGCTGTATTCGATTTCAGAGTTTCCTTTTATCTATGCTGAATTGATTCCGTGTGTAAATCGTTTTTATATAGACATTGCTAAGTGGCTAGAAGCTAAATAAAATTTTTAATAAAACTGTTGTAAATTTCTCAAGTATATGTACTCATCGAATGATTTTTTTTTGTATACTTGTGCTATGTGCTTCAAGATTCTCAGTGTTGTAAAAGCAAGGTTTTATGTTGAAAATTTAATATGTATGTCTAAACCTATCTAATATTTAAATTTCGGTTTGATTTCGATTTGATTCTGGATTCTTTAAGTCCAATTCCAATTCAATTTCAATTCGTCAGAATTTATTGTGCATAAAAGAAAATCTTATATGTTGAAGAAGTAAATTTATTCCATATTAAAAATCAAAAACAAACGTCATTCTTTAGAATTAAATATTTTAGTAGTATAACTTTTAAAAATGTTTTCTGTCATTTTTAAAAGATATTTCGATTCGACGATGGAGCAATGATATAAACAGACATTAATGTTTTATCGACTTCTTTATGTGGTTATTGTATTATACGCCATAAACACCAATTGTTTATAATAAGAATGGAAACCTCTTATCGCAGATATTTCGGTTTTCCGTAGAAAGTTGGTAAACTTCTAAAGTCTCAGTAGCGTTTAATCCGATTTGCGCTAATGCCACGTTCGCCTTTAAACTGCTATTTGCTATGTTCATATGGATTTTTCTGCGTTATCTGTTTCTTGTTTTCGAGTAACCTATCATACTGTCGATTTCTCCTTCCTATGATTACTTTGATTTGTTTTCGGTTTGCTAGGAATGTTGCTTGTTTTTCATTAAAAAGAAATTAATTACTAGAATCGCAGAAACTTACACGCTGAACAAAAAATGTTGTATCCGCAACATGATTTTGATTTTTAATAAGAATTTATCAATAAACTAATTGTTGATACATTGAAAAAGAAAATTTTGAGCACAATTGTAACTGAAACACTTTTTTTAGAGGAAGAATGGCTCTTTTGTGACTCTTTTGTACCATGTTTCTGTTAATTAAGTAAATTTGATAATTCCAATTACTTTGTTACATTTGTACTTACAAAAGCTTTAATTAGTTAACTTACTTTCAAAGTTTATTCATTAATTACCCGGACTTTCTTATGGTGGAATTCTTTAATTAATACATTTCTTTTTTTCTCATGTCGTTTCATGTTTTCTTTAAGTCTAAGTTTTTTGCAAATTGTGATGAGTGTTGTAACAATATAATAAAATTAATGTGTTACAATATTATTACTTAATCAATTCTGAAATACTCTGCAAACCAATTTTGAAAATTGTGATGAAATTGTCACCACGACATCTATAACTTCACAGCGGGAAAATATAAATTTCGGTCACAAGACGTCTATAGACGTCGCCGTGACAACTCTATCGTAGTGACTTTACGCGATTTGCGACTTTTCTCATTAAGACGCTTCTGGGCTTTCCCATGATATCTCATGGCTTACAGGGTAATTCCATTTATTGTTTAAAAATCTGTTCAAAATAAGGCTTTTCGTATAGTTTTAACGTTAATTATTGTTCTCATATCACTCTCTATGATGGTGATGCAGTCGTATCGAAAATTTAATCTTATTATACAGTCTTAATGATATAGGTCAAGTAATTTTTAAAAATTTCTCTTCTATAATAGGCTTGGTGCAGAAAGTAAGTTCTACAACTTTTTTACGGCTGGATTTCATTTTCCAAGTAAGTCACAAGTTACAAAATATCGGTATCAGCTAGTCGATTGGTTGATGGGAAACATAACTCGTTGTCCTTATTCAACTTTCGTGTTTGATGAAGTTGAGAAAATGCCTGATGGACTGTTAGATGTTTTAAAGCCATTTATCGATCACAATTCAAAACTTTCCAATCTGTTTAAGAACTCAATATTTATATTTATATCAAATGTGGGAGGACGCAACATCGCTGCTCATACGTTATCGCTGTGGAAAAAAGGTACAATTTCATTCTATTGTAATTGATATTTGTTGCACTTGGTGAAAAATGTGACTATGGCATTCGGTGCCAATGTTTCTAAAATAAGGAAACTCTGAGCACTAGGGTCGTATAGCGACCGTTAGGCTATTCGAACCTTACTAGTAATACATATATAAAATTTAGTTTGAACTACACACAACACTCCATTACTCCCAGATTGGCTTTATCGCATAAAAAACTGAGGGTTAATGTTGCCAAGCAGATACGGTTACATTCTTAACAAAATATCAATGACTGGATGTGTCTTACTCAGGAAACTTAGAAACTCACGTTCATCAATAATCCAATTATTTCCTAAGATTTTATTTTCAATGCATAAACAACTAAAGTTTAGACATAAATTTATATTAATTGCTTTGTGTAAAGATATTAGGGGGCGTCAATGAATTCCTTCTATTACATTCTTTTTAATTATTCGGATAACAGTTAAATATTTTCAAGGTAACGGCATTAGCTTCTAAAAACTTATAAGTCATGTTTTTACTACACTCACAAAAATAGCTGCTTAATTTAATGAGAAAATAGTACTTAAAGCGGAACAAGTTTTTTTTTCAGAATTTAAGACTTCAATACTTAATATAAGAAGCTTTTGTCCTTAAGGTTAGAAAAAATTATTTTTATACATTTACAAGATTTTTAGTTTTAAAATAATTTTTTTAGAAACATTGAGAATTTTTCTTAAATTATATATTTTTGGTCTTGTATTTAGAATTTTTCTACTAACTGTACTAATTTTTTTACTAATTTTAAGAAAGGTTGAAGGCTAAAGCTATGGTAAATTTAAAAAAAATATACTCGTCACTTATAGTGGAAAATCACACTGCTAAACTAAGTACTTTCCTCTTTACGTTAAGTAGTTCATTTTTAATAGTAATTGATGAAAACACGTAACGAATTAATAAAAATTTTTAATATTTATATAATAGGGGCGTTACGAGAGAACATGCAATTAAAGGAATTCGAAGCGATCTTATCGAAATCTGCTTTTAATGAATATAGTGGATTTTATCTTAACGAACTAATTACCAAAGATTTGATCGATTTCTATGTACCATTTTTACCACTTGAACGTAGACATGTCGAATTATGTGTCAAAGATGAGTTCAGTAATCAAGGAATCAAATCACCTAAGCAAGAGCATATCAAGTAATTATATTTGTATTGAACTAGTCGTAAACTAATTACTAGAAAAGCATCAGTATGTTTGGTGTGTGTGTGTGTGTGTGTGTGTGTGTGTGTGTGTGTGTGTGTGTGTGTGTGTGTGTGTGTGTGTGTGTGTGTGTGTGTGTGTGTGTGTGTGTGTGTGTGTGTGTGTGTGTGTGTGT
>AGDA01000683.1:0-24905 GCA_000281935.1 Mengenilla moldrzyki | reverse complement strand
AATTAAGATAGACCAGCGTCGTTTCAGATAAGATTCTGCAGCTGTGGACATGGTGTTTCCTGAGTGCCGAGACAAGACAAAATATTGTTTTTTGGTGTTGCTCGTCTGTTAAAAAATGGTGTAATAGTTATTAATTTACAATAAAATAAAACGCTTGAAAATAATATAAGGAAAACTGTTCATAACATAATAGTAGCAGAATATTAATCAGTTTGAAAAATGATGCGAAATTTTTGACAGTTAAAAAGTCATTGATAAATGCCTAAATTGTACCATATACAAATCAAAGTTATAATGTAGCTAAATATTTAATTCACGTGTTCATTTATAACGGAAATAATTTCTTCGCAGTAAAAATCCGATATGTTTTATATTTAAAAGAGTTGTTGTGAAATTGACGGTTTTCTTATTAATATTATACTATTGAACGGTTTAAAGTTTCATGAGATAAGTTTGTACTTTGTTGAAAGCACTTTTTTAAAATATAACAAAAGCAAAAAGTTTTGAAATGTTATAGTCCAATTTTTAAAAAGGATCAAAAATGTATTTCTTGAGTTTAATAATTTTTGTTGTGAAAGTGCTTAACATATTTAACCAAAAATCATGCTAAACAAATTATAAAAAATCAAACAGCTTATATTGAAAAGCCTTTGTGCTTCCTGAGTTAATAAATTTTAAATTCCTAACAACCATATAAAAAATGATATTTTTTTGTAATTTTATTTTTTTTTTTACATTTTGATACGTTTTTATTTTGTGTTAAAAATGTTTTTCCGATGAGCAATTTCGAATTTTTGAATTTTCATTTAAAAAAAAAATTACGTTCGTGGGGTCGGGTGTTACAGTTTTCATAATAAGTTCTCATATATTTTACTTTAAAATTTAAAAAATGCGATTTTAAAAGTTTTTTATGTAAGTGGTCTTTTTATGTTTCAAAGTGCGTACTATGAACAAATTAGCAATTAAAAATAAGGCCGGTGGCGAGGGGAAAAGGAGAGTTAAAGAGGCCAACTTATTTTGAAGTGAACTTTTGATTCTTAATTACATCATCTATGACTTATTTGGAAAGCTGAAAGATATTATTCCATGTTAAAAGGTTAGGAGTTTTTTTTAATGAGTTAGGACGTCCCAGCCTTCTATACGAAAAAGGCTCACAAAAATACAAAATCATTTTAAATTTAAAATTTAATTAAATTCTTTTATTGTAAAAAAAAACAAAAAATGTCAATTTTAAATTATTATTATTGTTTTTAATTTTAAAAATTCATTTCCTTTTTTGATCGTTATCAATTTATATAAAAGAAGCCTTGAGAAATAAAGGAATTCAATTCGGAGTTTCGATTCAAAAAGTAAAAACTTAGTTTTGTTTTTTAACGTTAAAATTATGTCGTGACGTCTTCTGAGATCGTTAGTCAGCGTATTTGACAAATTTGCATCCGTAACAGCGTTTACTATTTTACGAATTTGCATCCACAACTGCGATCATTAACAATTTGGTGCCATCTTAAAACGAATAATCTTAATTAATTCCAAAACGATCGCTAATTGGAGTAAAGTTCAGCATCGTTCTTGACAACTGAACCGTGACAGAGTACCGAATCTTCGACGAGCGTGATTCAGCAAATAGCACATTAGGACATAATTTGTAATCTGGAGTTTAGCCTTTTACCCAGATTGCATCGTTGATTATAATAAATAATATTTTAAAACGCAATTTTTTCTTATTTGTAAATCCAGAAATGCGTTTTTTACTTTTAGCGTAGGGTAATTTACTTAAAAAATAGGGTAGCTATAATGGCAGTATTTAACCTAAAAGCCTTGTAGGGTTTTTTACCATTTTGTTTCCTGACAACATTGCACTGTAAATCAGTGGTTCTATTTATTAACAGTTTCAATTCATTTTACTCGTAAAATTTGTGTATTTGGAATGTCAGAGGTAGATTTTTTAAACGATCCCGAATGGTTGTCAAAAGAACGCCACGTATTTGTAATGAGCTTAGCTGGAAAACCAATTTTTTCATATCACGGTGAAGAAGATAAGTTGGTCACCCTGTTCGGTGTTATGCAGGCACTTGTCAGTGTTATCAATTTACCGGATGATAACGGTGACGAAATTCATTGTATTAATGTGGCGTCGCATCGGTTTGCTTTCCGACAACGTGCACATTTTATTTTAGTTTCGGTCACACGAATTGACCAATTCAAGCGACCACACTCAACACGACATCTATTGTCACAGCTTGATTTTTTGCATGATCAAGTTAAATTCATATCCACTGTTGTCAAATGTTTTGAGGTGGAATAAAAAATAAAATTCAAAAAGCGCATAGATCAGTGCTCCCCAACATTTTTTTTGGTATGTCCCATTTTTAGTATTTCTTAAATTTTTATGCCCTCAAAACTGGCACACTCGGAAAATCCCGAAAAAGTTTGCTTGAAAACTTTAATTGTCCAGTTGATATTTTGGTAACGTCAAATAAAATTATAATCCAAATAATTATTTACAGCGCTCTTTTAAAAAAAAAATTTAAATTTGGCACCGATACCTAACATTGCATTCAAATTACCCAAAACGAAGGGGTTAAAATCAGTCGAGCCCATTTTTGAATTGTCCCCTTAACTAACATTACTCCCTCTCCCACTGTGGATGTAGACCCTAAGTTGAAAAACACTGGTATAGATATTTAGTTCTAAGAATGGACGTATTAAATTTGGGCTATTCATGCATTTATTTAAAAAAACCTTTTTGTAATTCAATAAACATAACTTAAGTATTTCAAGTTTTCAAAATTTTAAATAAATTAGCATATGGGGAAAAATATCATGCAACATTAGTAAATTTATAAAATGTTAAGTAAAAGTTAATTTTTAACTATTGACTTCTCTAATTAAAAATTAAGACAGCTTTCCCTCTATATGTATCCATTTTTATTGAATTTTCAATACCGTTGTGTTTAGTAATCTCATGTTTTATCAAATGGAATATTTGATACACATTTAACAATTGCTTTACTTTGTAATAATTTTTAGTAAACTAGATTTCTTTCATTAAAGGAAATCTAGCAAATGGATTTTTTTATTCTATTTTTCCTTTGCGTTGATGGATAAGTACTATTATATTCATATACGCGTAATGCAAAAATAAATTAAAGATTTTTGAATGAAAGTTTTAAGAAACAACAATTTGTTTTTTCCAAAGAAGTTTATTTTAAAGAAAAAAATATAACGGTTGCAAATTTGTCCGGTTAAAAATAAGACGTCCAGAAGACGTCATAGTGAACGAAAGTAAAGGCGCCTTTAAGACGTCATTGAAAAATTCTCCTAGCCGTGTGTTCAGTGCTCGAATTAAATTTCAAAATGAAATCAATCGTGAGGGAAAAAAATTTCCGACTACGATCAAGTTCCTATAAACCAAATTATCACAAGATTTGTCACAAGACGTCACAGTGACGAAAAAAAATCAGTGTAATTAAAAGGCGCAACGTGACGTCCCGAGAAGTAACAAACTTTTGTGACTTCAATGGAAAAAATTCATTATAATCACAATGTGATGTCTTGAAACGTCTTCGACGGATATACTTAACCCGTAAAAAAGTCGTCATCGTCACAATGTAACTGATTTAGACGTCTTGTGACGGAGCAAATACATTCTGAAATTCAACAACTCTTAAAGCAAAAAAAAAACAAAATTTTCGTTCTTAAAAAAATATGAATCATCTCCAAAAAAACTTTATAGTTTACTGATTTGTAATAGGCATAAAGAAGTAAAAAAATGTTTAAATTTATCTTTGGTATTAGAAAAATAATTTAGTGCAAAAATAATTAGATGCAAAGACAGTACTCAATTTAGAGGTGATAATGCACTTTATCCGAAATTAATCCCATCAGTCTAATTGAATATTTTCTTGTGTCTAATACCAATTCAAAAAGCGTAGTCCCGGATTTAAAATTTTTACAGTATAAAGCATATAAAACACACTTTTCAATTACTATCTTCTAATAACCCCTTTTATTTTCTGAAACTAAAACGCTTCTGGTAAGTTGTAACTAAAAACCTTCATTAAAACTGTTTAAAGATTAACAAGTTTTAATATAAAAGTACTTAGCATCTCATCCAACACCTACTGTTAAATCCATTAATAATAGTTTATAACAATATTCCCGCAACTATATTTTCATAAAAGTACACTTAACCCTTTACTAGTAGTAGCTATTAAAAATCCATCAGCATCTCTTCAATCTAAAGCAGTTTCGTTGCAATGAACTTTATTAAAAGATAGGTATTCAACCCAATGCAACTAAGAAAAGTAGAATTTTTTATTTAAAAGTCTATTATTAAACTGGGTACTGAGCTATTTCACTTCTTCCGATCAAAATCTGACCCTCTAGTCAAAAAATAGTCTTTAAGTCCTGTTCTCAAGCGTTTCCATTAAGTCGGAAATTTTTACAGTGTTTTCACTTAAATACCATATAAGCATCTAAATAACATGAACTTCAAATTTTTAATTAATATAATTAGGGCCTTAACTGTCAGTTTTCTTTATTTTTTTCATTCAGTTTTCATATTATTAGGTGTTAAATATGTTTCCAAAAGGTTTTTTCAATTTTTTTTTACGTACGAACCTGCTCCCAACGCTAACACATATAGGAAAAAAAGAATTATTCAATTTGGTGCTTCCATTCAGACTCCAAGTGGAAAGACACAGACCTTTGTCGTCCTGTTTTATATATATTATGTATATAAGAATTTACCTAAAAAATATGAATAAGATTTTATGTCGAATTCAAGATAACATATTTAGTGTGATTTTTTGTCCACCTCAAAAAGCATTCTAATTTTTGTAACATATTGAAGAGATGACTAATTCTAGATGTCTTCTAAACTGTTGAGTTCGAAATTTTTTAATGTTAAACTTTTCTTCAATGTGATAAATAATATGCTTGTGGAATCTATTTTTTTGTTTTATACATATTAGATTATTTCGATGTTTACGTTGACACAATTGAACAAAATTTTTGAACAACAGAGGAGTCACGATTTACGGCAATCTTTCACCGGTTATCGTAAGTTTTTTGAACGCTCTTTAAAATGGGTCGAAACCAATGCCTTTATATTTCAAACAATCGAATGTGTACCTTTGATGAAATCTGTTCGCAATTCCATTACAGAAGCGTTATCACAGAGTTGTGCTAAAACTAAAGTATATATGAAATTCAACTCTTAGCAATATTTATTCTATTTAATTAGTGGTTAGTTAAATAATGGACAAATTATGATTTATTCAAATGACTAAAAATAAAATTATTTCAAGTTCGTATTACTAGATGAAGCAGCTTTAGCCCGGTTTGAAATTATTATGCAGTGTTTAATAATATTAAATAACATTAATTTAATCGTTGAAATATTTGTACAATTCAAAAAAGGAATCAAAAACTAGTGTTACAGCTAAGTTTATATTTTGCGCTTTAGTAGAAATTTTATATTTTTTTTTGCAATGAAATTTATATGAGGAAAATGTAATTAAGGAACTAACCTTCCCAATTTTTTTTTCGAAATATTGGTAAGTTAAACCGTGAATTAAAATTCAGAAAAATTTTGTTCAATTTTTAATGCATATAAATTTCTAGATGTATATGTATATATTATCAATAACTCCTCTTAATTTACTAATTTAAATAATGTGAATTTCATTATATAATCTCAAAATTTTATTTTGGTTTGTTTAATTTTCTAGGAGGTATATTTTTATTTTTTATTTTTTATTTTTTTTATTTTTTTTATTTTTTATTTTTTTTTTTATTTTTTATTTTTATTTTTATTTTTTATTTTTATTTTTTATTTTTTATTTTTTTTTATTTTATTTTTTTATTTTTTATAATCTTAAAATCTATGCATATTTTAATAATAGTCTTCGAATATTTACACGTTTTTTATTTAATTTTTTTTTAATTTAAAATTGTTTAATTTTTATTTAAATTTACCTACTAGGTAAATACGAAAAATTTAACTTTTAAATTTTATTTCTTAAATGTGTTTGGATTTGTCCATGCTTTACTTGTATTGTGAAATTTGTACGTATTGCTAAGATTTAAATTCAGTTTTGCATTGAACTAATTATGGAAAATTTAAGAACTTAGTATTTGCGATAGTCTTACTTGGACAAAGATTGATCACTATGACACATTTGAAAAAATACTATTTGCCTTTATCTGATTTTAATGTAATAGTGAATTTTGTTGTTAACTTGACGTTAAGTGAAACAATCGAAACGTGGTCACCAATTTGTCTACCGAAATTCGATTCAGCCGGTTTCATGCATGGCTACATTTCATGTCTGTGTGAAACGCAGAAAGCTTGTCTTGTTCTTTTAACAACCGAGAAAGATGCGTTTTTCAAAATGAAAGAAGTCAGTGCTAAATTCTCTTCGAAACTATTAACAATTGTTACTGATGAAACTGTTGAAAATTTTTGGTCACGTTTAAACAATGAAGTTCCATTTGATAAATGTGTTCGTGATAAGGCGCCATTCAGCCCTTTAAATTATGTTTGCTATAAAATGACTGAAGCTGAATACGGTTTTGTTGAATGGTTTCGAAATGATTTAGAAGCTGATCGATTGCGTTCAGCAGCCGCATTTTTCTATGATTTAATCACAGATCCTAAATACGATCCACATACTGTGTACGATAACGACTCCGAGCTAAAATGTTATGCACAGTGTTCAAAACAGGGAACTATAGTCGCACTTATGGATTCGATTTTAAGTCATGTTGATGTTCAAGATCTTATAAAAAAATTGTTGCCTCTTTTACATGAGCAAGATTCTTATTTCTTTATGGATAGCCATAATACGTTCTAAAATATCGAAATTATTGGTATTTTGTATACACGAGGAACCTGACTTGAAGTTTAAGATGTAAAAATTTTGTTAACATTCTTAGATTTTTTTGTATATTTTGTGATTTTTGAACATACTGAAGTGGGATATTCCATCGATGACAATAAAAAACGTGATGAAATGTATATGCTTGAAATCTTTTGAAATAATTAAACAGCCGTTCACGTAAAGCTAAAATAAATTTTTTATATAAAAATGGATGAAAACTAATATTGAAAAAAAAAACGACAAAACTTTCTTAATAAAAAAATATATTCATTTCTGGATCTAACAATAAAAGGTTACGATGTGTGTCGTTCCGATTTTTATCGAAATACCCGCATTCATTTACAAATATCTTTTTTTATAATTCTTTCGAATATTTGACAATTATTTTATTTTATCAGCCAATAAAATTACTTGTATTAAAAAAGTATACTTATTTAAAAATAAAAATAAAGGTAAAATGAACGGTTTATTGTAAATTAAAATCCATAATCCACACAGGAAGAAAACTGCAAACATTACGCATTAAAACCAATTATTTTAGGTTCTATTAAATCAACAGCGATTCGTTCATGTTGAATGTCGTCTGAATTCAGAACAATTCGAACTTTTATTTTATCAAAGGCATGAAACGTGTGAGAGCCACAACTTTGACTCTGATCCTAAATTATAAGTGAATAAAATATAAAGTGTGTGAACAAGTGTATAGTGTAAACTTACTATTTCATTATATACAAATTGAACTTGTTTATTTTCTTTCTTATCTAAATACAACATACATTCTATACCAAATCTAGGAATTAGTACAACTAAAGCATTTTTCTTGATCATAAGAACGTAACCGTCATCAATTTGATCTTGATTTTTTAAAAATAACTACAATAAAAACAGAAATGGCGTTAATATTTACTTTCATTTTAAGTGTAAACATTTATAAATTTATACTCTATAAAAAGTGATAAACAATAGAAAAATTTTACAGTTTTCACATATATTTCAATAAATTATTAAAATTGTATTTTTTTCTTCTATTTTAATCATTTGACTTTAATTTTTAATTATTTATTTATTTAGTTAATTTTTATAAGAGAAATCAAATAAAGGCTAAATTCTAAACGTGTACCCAGGCTGCAATGTATCTAGATAAAAAAATGAGCATCTGTATCTAGATATTTTGATATTTTTTCTATCTTGTATCTGAATCTGTATCTCAAACCACAGGATCTTTAATTTGTATCTGTAAGATACTTTTTCTAAAATAAAATTAGTTTATTTGAAAAAATGTTTATCAGGTGGGTAATTGCCATAAAACATAATTGGGCGTTTGCTTCGATTTTTTATATACATGTAATTGCTCATTTAAACTACCAACTTGCTAGAAGTACAATAAACCGTACGATTACAGTGCTAGGGTGCTAACCCCGCCTAGCAAGCATAGCTTATTATTTAACTATTTATTTTAAATACAATTTGTGAGCAGAAATTTAAAATACAAGAGCTAGATTTCTTATAAGAATACTACAATGTAATAGAGCCAGTTGTTAAATCAATTGATGTTTTCCAACGAGAAGAAAATGGGGGGGGGGGTTAGGTTACGTACTTTTTGTATTATTTCAAATTAAAAAACAAATGTAATTAAACAAATTAAACAAATGTAATTTGAAATTTTATAGTTCTCTGGAAACAGAAACTTTAAGTGGGCTTAATACACGTTTTCATGAAGTTATAGACCTTAACAAGAGCAAAAAGTGTTTCAAACACTTCTTAACTTTTTCAAATCATTTTCCATTTTTATAGAACATAATTTAAAAAAATTGAATGTAATGATTTATGAAGCATATTTAAACAAATAAATACCAAAAGCATTAATGTTAATATTAATAGTAAGTACAAGTTTATGTTTTTTTATTGTATCTGTTTTAGAAGTATATATCCAGATACAAGTGTCTGTATCTGTATCTAGATACAAATATAAAGTATCTGTTCCGAGAATCAATTAAAGTTCATTCCGAAAACTACTTATCCTGTTCAAACGTTCTGTTCCAAAAAAAACCAATTGTTTTAATTGCAAAGTAATGTACGTGATAATTAACCGAGAATGGTCGGTTACCTGTTCTGGATAAGTAGTTGTGCTCGATTACTTTTAAGTTTAGTATATTTCTGTTTTTGTTGGAATAAAGTTACAATAAAAAATAAGAAAAATCGTTTTCCTTTAACCGTAAATCTACCACAGTATCTATTACAGCACTGCGTGTACAATTTTAAATACGTATTTTTAAATAATTGTATTAGCAATAATGTATGAGATGGCGAAATGTTACACTGTATGCTCCATTATGATCATTATTATTTATATTCTGGATAGAATTTAACTTAATAAAAGGAAAATAAAAGAAAAAGGCGAATTTAAGAGAGAGATTTTTTCTCGATTAGTGGAAGCAGTATATAATGTAAAATTTAAGAATTCCGCAGATTAATTTAAAATATGATCTTTCTGAATACAGCCTAAAACGTAAAATTCTTTGAATAAACATTTGATTAAAAAAAAGTTTAAAAAATAATTTACAAATATTTATTGTCAGTTATCAATACTTATATAGAGTATATAGTCAATTGTTTATACATAAAATATGTATGAATAGCCGATAATTTATAGTTAGACCATAGTCTAACAAAAAAACCATCTAAGTTGTGAGATGTCGATTTTTTTTAAAATAGTTTTAATATTTTATACATATCCTTAAATAAAAAGCCGTATGTTCTGTTCTGGCTATATTGCACTTGGAGTTGAGATATAAGGGCGGCTGTGATTATCATAAAAAATTTTTTTTTGTATTTTTGAGCTTTGTTGATTTATATCTGTTTTATTGATTTTTTATGCAATTAATATAATTATGCGGTTGTTATTTGCTATTTATTTTTAATTTACAATCGAATTTAACATTAACTTCCAATTGTAAATATAAACGCTTCTGAATGTTATGGATTATAATTATAACAGTAATGGTTTTCTAGAAAAAGTGTTTAAAGCATAATGTTTTTTTGCACCAGCCACACTTAAAAAATGCAGGAGGTCATTACTTTTAGCACAACATTAATTTTTATTTTTTGACATGTTTTAATTTCAACCCTTATATCTCAGCCCAAAGTGAATCATAGCCAAAACAGAACATGTAATTTTTTATCTAAGAATATATGTAAAAAACTAAAAGTATTTCAAAAAAAAATCGGCAACTCACATCTCGAGTGGTTTCCTTGTAAGTATCATTGATATACTGTAATTTAATAGCTAAAATAGAAATTTTTATCCTTACGTGGGTATTAAGAGCTGCAGATGCACGTCCTGCATAATCTGCCATTCGTTTTCGATAGTTTAGATGCGTACAGATTTCCTGAGTACGCAACTTATCTAATAAAGTTGGTTCGGTGGTTTCAGCACCAATAACAGCACCCAATAGTCGATGTACCATTATGTCGGCGTAGCGACGAATCGGTGATGTGAAATGTGTATAAATAGGCGTAGCTAAGCCATAATGCCAGTAATCGTCACGATTCACGGTACCGGCACAAAAGTATTGTGCTTGCATCATACAACGTGTCGCTATGAAACGCAGCATTGTATTAAAGTATGCATTATGTGGTTGTACTGCCGCATCTAACGATGCTGCAAGCGCTTTACTGCTGCTTACGTCTATCGCGAATCCCTAATAAAATCTTATTAAAATTGTGTCCATTATGGCTTTAAAATTTGGTTAGAGTTGTCAACGTAAATAATTATAATTTAGAAGTAATTCAATTTTGAAAACAGCTTCTTTCGCTAAAATTCTAATTACATCGGTACATTATATTAATAATTAAAATAAAAAAAAATAAAAAATCAGATACGGATTTCCACGCCTCTGAATTATATCATTTCTGACTATTAAATACGCAACGAAAAAAATAGGTAGTAAATAATAGTTAATTAAATCAGTTCAGTTTTAAAATCCATACTTTTAGTTGATTTTATAATTTAATTTATATTCATTTATTCAAATAAAAAAGTATTTGTTATCTTTTTTTACGGCTATTTTTATAGTAAAATTTGAAAAAAAAACTTATTTTAAATATCAAATAACGAAAGGTGTTAGCTATAAAATTATAATAAAATAAGAGTTTAGCTTTAATAATATAGTAAAGATGAGTAAACACATAGCTGTCCATAAAAAATTATAAAATTTGGTTGTAGTTATTATATTACAGTGGCTAAAATATCTATTTTCTTCAGTGTAAGAATATCCGTAATTACGCGAAAACGCCCATTTTTCATTATTCAATTATTACCGAAAATCCGTAGTCACATATATGAAGATTAAATAAAAAATCTGGCAATTCATTAGGTATTTTTAATGATTACCCTGTGTGCCATAACAAGAGAAAAAGGTTTTTTTTCTGTTAAAAGCTCATTGCAATGACTGTTATAACAACCTTTTTAATAGTTTTTAATTTCCTATTTGCAGTAACAAGTTAATAACAATGTTAGAGAAACAGATTCGGTAACATGGTTAGTTAGGCTAAGCGAAGCGAAGACTTTTTAACTCGAAAAAAATACGTGTGCGTTACGCGATAGCTTCCGCTAGGCTTTACTGATTTCGATCAAATTTAGAATATAAATTGCCCATGTCCTAAATAATTACTGGTTAGTTTTTTAGAAAAAAAGTTTTATTGGAACAGGAAAAATTTACAGTTTTTCTGTCGTGCAAAATAATTTAAAAAACAGATGGCGTTAATAGCAGATTTAACTAAATCAATGCCTATAAAACCACGTGCTTTTTATCTTTTTTGCACAAATACTATAAACTTATTGCAGTTTTTAATGCTTAAAGAAATTAACTATTTTAAAAGAAATTTTAATAACATGACTTCATTTTACGAATTCAGTGAACAAAATTCGTACTCACAAATGCTTATTTTGGAATTTTATTAACTTTAAACTAAATGCGCTAATATTATCTAACTCACTATCTTAAGCTCCTAAACATTTGTTATCGATGGTGTTAGCGATAAACAATTGGTCAAAAAGATATGATGGAATAAAATAAAAGTGAACATAAGGCCACACTAATGTTATTAAGGAAACATCATATATAATATCTTAATAAAAATATCAATGTAAATGGACCCAATCAAATGTCTGAAAACAATGATTATACCCAGCGTTTGCTAGCTTTCAAGGATGATGATACATTAGACATCTTACGTAATACAGAAAAAACAGGAGTAAATTTGTCATAGCCATTTCAAGAAAATCATAATCAGAGGATTGGGAAACATATTTTTGGGAAATTTCAAAGGCCAAATGTCGATAAAATTGGGAATCAATTTCAACTTTTTGTTGTCTAAAAACCAAATATTTAAAACCTATTAGCACTAGATTAAGAATGAAAAAAAAACGAAGGTTTTTTTGGTTCTTTATTTGCGTTTTTCTGGAAGGGGTAAAATACTTCGTTTTTACTTTGAAATTTTGTATTTTCAAAAGTAAACTGTTTATTTAGCTACAAATAGTACCGAGGAAATCAGAAAAGGTTACCTAATTTTTATACAAAATTTGATGCATTTTACTTAAGTGATTTTAAAGTTATGAAAAAAAGTGTCGAAAGCCTTTAAAAATGTATTTTCAAAAAATACCCCTTCTACTAGGCTTTCTCCTCAAATTTATGATTGAAGCATACGTTTTTTATCTTTAAAACTTTATCACGTTCTTTTCTAATTACTTTTTTATAAGTATTAACTTTCGAAACCTAAGAGATAGCTCTGAGACCTATATGGGAAAGGAAATGGCGCTTAGTTTACTCATAATCGTATTTTTTTTATTCGTCTTCAAATGAAAAAGAAGGAAAAATATTGATATTGATTAAAATTATTGAAAGTAAAAGAATTTCGATGAAAGATACGTCCTTTAATCGTTCTCATTTTAATCATACTGTAACTATTTTTTGTGGAAAACAAAATTAAACACACCAATTTTGCACCACAATTAAAGGCCTTTTTTCAATTTATGTGATACTGACTTACATTTAGTAAGCCTTTTAGGTTCGAAAATACAAGTTTTTACATTAAAAAAAAGTTTTTTATCCTTTCGAGAGAAATATGTATAGGAGGCAATGAATAACTTCATTTACCTCCATCTTTAATTGAGTACCAATAGATATTATACATTTAGTTGACTGATGAATTTAAGACAGGAAGGTTCATCACGTAAGCATTTCCTACTCTTTATGATAGCGAAATTCATCTTTGGCACGACAAAATCAGTATCTGTATTTTCATGTTGTTTTTAGTGTAGTATTGCTTTGCAAAATCTAATTATAGATCCACAGTTAAATATAGGTCAATTTTATTTAATTAGAAATTTTAAATGATTAATGAACGAAATAAATTTTTAAAATCGATATAAATACAAACATTGTGCGCTTTTAATTTTAAAAATAATAAATAAATTATAACTAAATTAAATAAAGTGTTTAATTTGATATTTTTAACTCAATTTGTTAAAGCTTGTTTTTCTTGTAACGTGAATCCCAGATAATCAAATCGCTAAGCTTCAAACGTCCTACGTTCAACTAGTAATAAAATATTAATGAGCTTCGAAATTGTTGTGAAAAAATATGACAAATTATAGGAATGTTTCGTAAATAAATAGTAATGAAAAATGAGAAGGGACATCGAAACTTTCCGATTTTAGCTTTTCGTTCACGACAATCTCGAAAAGTCACGATTTCAGCCTTTTTTTACGACATTTCCGATACTCATTGGTATACTGTTACTAATCTGTTACCGATCCTGTTTCTCTAACATTGTTTTTAACTTGTTACTGCAAATAGGAAATTAACAACTGTTAAAAAGGTTGTTATAACAGTCGTTACAACAAGTTTCAAACACAAAAAAAACTTTTTTTCTCTTGTTATGGCACACAGGGTATATTTCTAACCCAGGAAATTTTAGAAACTCAAATTCGTTTACCATATAGTTTGCAGCTTTAATTAAAGGTTCGAAATTGGATTCAGGTGGTGCTTGATGTCGACGAAGTACCGCACATTCTGGAAACTCGTTTAGAATTTTTTCAGCGACTACAATATTAGCTAATAACATAAATTCTTCGACCAATGAATTTGTGTCAAACATTTGTTTAGTATCCAATTCTAATGGATCTAAAGTCTCATCATCTATTCGGAATCGAATTTCTGGTGATGCTAATAACAACGCACTGTTGATGAAATTAAAATAATAAATGGCAGATTAATACAATATAAAATATGACAAATTTATGATGAAATATTTTGCAAATTGGAATGAGTAATATAAGATTTTTTCTAAAAAAAAGTTGAATTTAGGCATAGATTTATACGGAATTAACCATAATTTTAAGTCACCAACAAATTTTTGTACTTACTCCCGTTCACCTTTAATTTCCATTTTTATTGAGAAATCATTAGATTATTATAAACGAAATTAAATATAACACATAAATAAAACGTGATTATAGAAAACAAAAAAGATTATTAGTATACTGAATAAAAAATTAGCACCTTTCTTTAAAAAAAAAAAACTCAAAAAAATTTTATATTAAATATACCAAATAAAATATTTATTACTTTTTTAAGTAATTTTTTTTATTAATCGGAATGTATTATTAATAAATTTATTAATATAAAAGAAATTATTGGTACTTTTTTCTAAGCTATTGAACAGTACATATAATTTTTTTAATTTTTTTATATTATTTCTCTATATTACGTTTCTTTTTGTTTAAATATTTTAAGATTAAATCGCCGTCTGTGTCAGTTATAAATTATTCAAATGGCCAACGTTGTAGAATAGTTAATAAGAGATAAAGATTTGTTTAATCAATAGCTCTGTATGAAAAAAAAAGTAAAAAAAATCGCTCTTTGAATAAAATCAATCATTTCAAATTACCCTTTTTCGTATCTTTTTAATTTAAGTTTTTTAGCCAATTGATTCAAATGCCTCAAGGAAATAGTAATCGGATCGCTCATTTGTGTATCATCGATACGCAGTTGTGCTTCTTCGTACGTCATAGCTCTGCGTGATCGAATTATGGTTTTTGCAAATTTAGGCTCTTCGATCAGATCGGCATTTTTATTTAAATGACAAAGTACTGAAAACGCAAATCTCTCTTGGTTTTCGCGCAATGAACACAAGTTTGAGCTTAACAACTCTGGTACCATGTCTATTCGTTTATCGATTAAGTATACAGTAGTACCCCGATTTCGAGCCTCTTTGTCCAAAGCTGTATCAGATCGAACAAAATGAGTCACATCTGCTATATGTATACCAACTTCAAAACTACCATCATCCAATTGTCGACAATGTAATGCGTCATCAATATCTGTACATTTCGGAGGATCAACTGAACATATATCTAAATAACGGAGGTCCAAACGTTCCTTAAAATCCTAAAGATTTTTATATTATACGCAAAAAATATGTATTAAAAACGTTTACAATTTATGTCTTAGCAAAAGACGACATTTACCTTTTGCACTATAATTGTTATCTTCAGTGGCGTAGTGAGGAGGGTGCAAGGATGCATCACACATCTGGCGCTGCTCACAAAAAAGTGCCAAATGGGTATATTTTACTTATAATATTATATAGTTTTCGAATAGAGAGTCACTAAAAATATATTGTGCTCCGGGTATGAGTTAAGCTTGCTACGCCACAGGTTATTCTAATTTGTTTTTGGTTAATTGTGATTTACTTTAATTTAAAATTTTTTATTTTAGATACAAAGTATCTAAATAATTGCTTACAATTTTTTAAAGTTAAATGTTTTATTAAAAAACAATCGTTTATAAAGAATTTATAGTAACAAAATACGAATATTCAGTTTATTGTTGTTTATAATTTTTTTAAGTATGGTACTTTTTAAAATAATCTCAATAGTGTGAAAATGATTCTTTTGACAAGTTTTGCAACAGTAAACTAGTGATCGCGTTCTAACTTTTATTTTTCGATTTGATCAAATCCACTATCGCTATTCTTAATATCGTTATAGCCATTATTTTTTCTTACATTTTGGTATGTCTCAAAGTTTCAAAAAATAACTCTACTAAAAGAACAAACTCAATATTTGTCATAATTGAATTACCCATGCTAATAGTTTTGTTACGCCAAAAGTAATTTCATAGTGCAAAAGGTTAGTACATTAACCAGTTAAATGCATTCGACGTGCATAAACATGGGACCAAATATCTGTTGCATTTAATAACAATAACGTATTTAGAAACAAAATGTTAGTTTCTTTTTTTTTGAGAATATAATTTTTTTTCATTTATCATTAAATGTATAGTAGTATTATTTTCACCATGTTCAGTGTACATAAAATTACTGTTTTTATTTCCAAATCTAGTACGAATCGTTTGGAATAAATTCCACAGTTAACTGGTTAAGATGTTATTTGTTTAAATTTTAAAAACTATCCTCTTTAATGAAAGAAATTCTCTACGTACCTGTTCAGTTATTACCCATGGCAGTTTTGGCAAACAGAACAAGACATTTTCAGCGAACGTTGAATGTGGAATGTCATGCTCTAATAAAATAACTTCGTTTTCACAAGTTTTATCTCCAATATTTCCTAAAGCTCTAACAAAATGACCCTATACAAATACATATATTTGAAACAGTTAAAAAATTAAAACAAGTGTATCAATTAAAAAATTAACTTTTTTGATTACAATGGAGAACACAAAATTCGCTCGTTGAAAAATAATACCTAATTCTTAATAACAATAATCTTCCGATTACTGAAATAGTTGTTTGTTTCTAGTATGATAAGCTTTTAAATTACAAAAAAAAAGTCAAAATGAAAAAATTTATAAATCGTCACCACCTAGGAATAAAAGTCACATAAATACAAGGTTTTAACTATAGAAAATGATTTTACATTGAAAAACAACGAGTACGTAAATATAAAGTAGTACATAATCCTACATATACTCAAAGCCTTTGTAGCCTATGAACGTAAATTAAACGCGTTTAAAACATTTTTTAATATCATTAAAAATGTGAAATACGTTCTACAAGCATTTTTAAAACGTACACAAAACGGTTTCTATGTCCGAGACTTCGACCATTTTTTAAATAGTGTACATATAACTTTCAAATTTGAACGTTCCAATAGCAATCTACAATTATTAGTCTGTCTTATAGTTTGAGCATAGTTATATATGCATATAATTATCGGAGTTCGAATAGTGTAGTAATCGCTGTTCGATCCTCCTAGTGTGCCAAGTATCCGGGTTAGAGTTTCGCCTGCATCGGCGATAATTGCCATTCCTCCTATCAGACACAACAGTGACGACGAGAATGGAATAAGTGTGCCCAAGATCCAATACCAGATAGCCTAAATTCCGACAGTAACGAGATTACTTAAAAAACCGATTCTTCTTAGGTGTTGTGATCAAACACCTTCGGGAATAGTGGCTTGGCATTGCGTCCTATATAAAATAGATATGTGTTGCCATTGTACCCCCTTATCTACACCGCAATCCCCAATCTCTTGTACAATAGAGCCAACTAAAAATGAAGAAGCGTTGTATATAGTTCAAATCGAATTGTACATATTTAGGTGAACTTAGGAGGCACCAATAACTTCAGTTGTAACCGTTTAAACGGGGTTTTAATTATTTTTCTCAACCTTATCAAAACATTCAAAACAGGTGTTAAATGTCGAAAGTTTTTAAAGACCCAATCAGAGATTTTGATTGGCTAGCAGGGAGCTTTCGTTTATTAAACGAAATAATAATAATAATAAGAAAAAGTTTAGTGTATTGCTTCAAATTAATAATTTTTATTCAAACAACCAACAATCGAATTATCGATTTGATTCACTATACTTATATATTTGTTGAAAGAAAACAAATGTATCGTTTATTCTAAGCAAAACGTCAACTTTTAAATTTTCGCCTAATTTTTAAATCAACTTATACAAAAGTTAGATTATCGTGTTCACCAATTTCAATAATAATATTTTTGTAGAATTAAATGACAACCTACAATGGGATATCGTGAATTTCGAGGCCACGAATCAATAGCTACGACTATTTTTTGAGATCTAAGTGACTCGTATTGTCGAGTCTCGATACGTATTTTCGGAATTGTCCGTTCTGCTGGCACAAACAAATGTCTTGAACTATCTTCTACCATATTGCGTTGCAAAATACCGCAGTACTGACGCCATTTTCGTGCCACAATGCCCACAATACGTCCAGTTTTTTGTCGAGTTTTATTTCCTGATTTCATGATCATTGCATCCATCTCCAACAAGCTTTCAATGTTGTCATCATCAGGTTGATCTTCAGTATCTTCTAAAATCAAGTCGCTTGGTTCAGTCCATTCTTCTTCAGGCAACAGTTCCACTACAACAATGTCATTGTGAACAGCCCGATTGAGCGCCTCATGACCACGAACAATTACCTAGTCACAATATATAAAAAAAAAAATAGAAATAAAGAAATTTTAATATCAAAGTTTTAAACAAAGAATGTAAAAGATTATCACATTTTGAATGATTTTTATAAAGTATTATTAATCCAATCAATAGATGTAGCAGTTATATTTATACCAAAAAAGATCATATACGAATATAAATACAAAAATCATGCTTATTATTCATTTTTTCAATCCATTTCCCGAAATAAAAGCTTGTGACTTCTCAAAATTCCTATTTATTAATTCAACGTGTTTTTAATGCTTTTATTGGAATGAAAAAATTTCTTTTTTCATTCATCAGAATTTCTCGAATTAATCATTTTAATAGACGCTTATGAGCACCTTAAAATACGCATAAAGCTTAACGAACTTATCAAACAGAGCTTTGGTTTGTAAAACACAATCACGCAAGACATAAACGTTGTTTCGAAATTAATTTATTTATGGTTATTTAACATTTTTTATTATCTTTAAAGAAATATACCTATTTAATTATTTGGCATAGAACAAAATGCTACTAATTTAAAGTTCTCTGGAGTAGACTGCAGAATATGTTCTCACGACGGACATCTTGGAAACAATATGGCAGACGTCCGCCACTTACCCTGATGATGTAAACACCTAACCCCGCTCTACCCCCGCCCCTGTTCAGGAGTTATTCCCCAAAAACTGAAGATTCCTTGGTACACTTTGGGTTGTGCTCGGTGGCGGCCATTTTTTTTCCAATATAGTGGACGTCGGCCATCCTGCTAGGAAATCATATTGACATGAATTTTCCGATGCGCATGCGTAATATAGAAGTTATGCCCCAAAAACTGTCGCAATCAGGAATATCGGCTTCTCAGCCATTTAACTAATATCAAAGTGTAGTATCTGTTTCAAAGAATGAATGAAGTTTCTAGGAAAAATTTTCTTTTCTATAACCACAAAATTTTTATTAGAAATAAAATAACTTAATATTTGTTAAATTGTTATTGAAAAAACGAACAATTATTTGCAAATTTTACAGGAAAAAATTACCTTATTATTATCATCAATTTGAACAAAACCCTCCAAATAGTTATATCTAGAAGCCTGAAATGTGCCTTGAAGAAACTTTCCACTTTTAATGCCATTTTGTAACTCTTGTAAACTCAAATGATTTGGAAATAAATTTTTAACTTCCGCTGCAAGGTTTATGTTTTGGTCACGGCTAGAAAGCTTATCTTCAATACAGTTTTCAACATTTAATGACCGCACATATTCCCTAATTGTACAGGAAATTAACTGAAATTGTTGTGCCCTTAGACGACATATCTCGTCATCTGTTATCAATAAAATTTTCACATTGTAGTCACGTAAATGATGTTGATACCAAAGACTTGCCAATATTATGCAGCTATCATTATAATCATTTTCTGACTTTTCATCTACCTCAGATTTCGGAATATAAGTATCTCTACAAAGAAAAAATATTTTTTTAATAAAAAAATAGTCATATTTTGTTTTCTTAAAATGTTTTCGAAAATATAGTCCACGAAGAGTTTGATTAGTAATATCTTTTCGAAAACGTATTCGAACATTCACAAAACACAAATATTGACTAACTTTGAACAGTTATGGCGTAATATTTATCCTATTGAGAGTACGTTTTCGAATATGTATTTAGCGTTACAATGGCAGAATATTTATTGGTGTAGTTTTTAAATACCAATAATATGTTAGTGTACATATATTTATCTAATTTTGTATGCATAGAGAAATAACTTAGACCAGTGATTCCCAAAATATGAGCCAGAGCTAGCTAAGGAGCCGCGATACCATCATTAGGGAGCCGTGAAATATTTAATTGAACAATTCGGAAATTTTCCAATCTCAATATAGATGTTACTGAAACTGTTGAAATTAGATATTTTGTATTATTCCAAGGAAAATAATAAGAATATGTTTTTAATATTTCGCTATTAAATGGGTAATCTCTTTTAAAAAAGAAAATTTTCCAAATTTTGAAAGTGAAAACTTTAGAAAAATTTTGATGAATTAAAGGAGCTACGAGAATAAAAATGATTCTTTAGGGAGCCGCAAGTTGGAAAAATTGGGAGCCCCTGACTTAAACTATAAATCAAGTGTAGACAAATGTCGGTTCACAGACAAGATTCGGTACCCTAGCTCACTTTATTCGGCCCATTGAAAAACCTGTATGCAAATTGTTTAAATCTCAATTATGTGATTTTGTTAAAATCAGCAGTATTAGTGTGCGTAGTATACGAATAAATAATAAAAAATATTAAAATTTCGAACAATTGTAATTACATCCATACTTTAATATATACAAAATACTCTTACAAAAGAGGTGATCGGTCGATTACACGATTTTTTTTTCAAACATAAAAAATCTTTGACAAGAAGCCTCCGCCCAACACCTTCATGTGTGCACAGCGTACGCAGTAAAGTCTTCCGATTCGGGAAGGATTTTAAAATTTTCATTTCAGTCAACGCTTAAAAGCATTTGTTCATCCCTGCTATAAATGTTAGAAAAGTGCAAAAAGTGGCTTTGGATTTCAAATACTTTAAGTGTGGACATTTTTTCTATAAAGTATTTTTTAAGAAATTACATCGCTTATTAATTATAAGCTTTACTTGCTAAATATATACTGAACCCGAATATTACAAACAGGTGATTTTAGGAATAAGTGGTACAATATTTTGCAGCATTAATGAACAATTCGATTTTTTTTCTTCAAGAATGTAATTTGGATAGTCCCATATAGCCAGTAGTGCGTTTTAAACATCTAAAAGTAGTATATTTTGTTTCCACTTAAATGACAATGACATTGGTCATATAATAGCTACATTTTAAGTGTTTTTGTTCCATAAATTAGACAGTTTTTAGACAGCAATTGAATTCGTGTAATAAAAATACACTTTTTATACTCAACTTTTTAAGTGAATAAAATTATTTATTTTTAGACATTCTTTAGGCGCTTTTTCCGCACTATTTTCGTAAACAAGTTAAAAATCTTCTTTTGTAGACGATTTCACGTTGACGGCGTAAACGTCTATTTTCTTTACGTATTTTATATATTATTTATACACCTTTTAGATACTTTTTCGTAGCCTATGCGTAATTTTTTTCTTAACCCTTTCGAGACGACGATTTTTTTCGAGCATGGCCCCCAAGAACGAGATTTTTTTTCACATTGATTATTCCATACACGGTGTGCAAAGCTGTCTTTTTGCCTCGGAAAGCTATTGCACACCGTGTGTGCAATCGGTCTCGAAAAGGTTAAAAACATTTTCAACAACTTTAAGTTTCTAATTGAATATTGAATGTTTAAAAAGGGACCAGAAAACAAGCGCTTAAAAAGCGTAACACATATACCAGCATAATTAACTGCTTAGATTTTATTAAAATTAAACGCTTAATAAGCAATCTAACAAATGTCTAAATTTGTCTTAAAATTTTACCTTTTCTTAACAAAATTTCCACATCTATTAGACGTTTCATTGATGAAAAATTAGTGGGAAAAACGTGTATTAGATGTATATATGCACTATTTTGTCTATACGGGGCGGTTCATTTTCATATTTCTTTTACTTAAATTAAGGTTTTAATAATTATTATAATTTTTGTCGAGTTCATTTTAAATTTTATTTAATATTAAACCCAAAGGCGGTTGGAGAGTTGAAACCAACATGGGAAAAAAGAAACCCAGGACCATAAAATTTCGACTTTTTTTATACACGCGTTTATTTCAACTATTTTAAATGATAATGTATAATGCTCAATCAAATACTTTACAAGTAGCTATTGTTTTTAATAGGGAAAAAAAAACGTTTATATAAATGTAAAAAGTATCGATATATTTTGAAATAGACATATTTATTGTGCACCCAAATATTAATTACTATATTCAATAAGTAGGCAGACTTTGTGGAGCTTAGAGTTTAGCATTTACATTTAATACCAAATAATGAAATTAGCAAAGTTCTAATGTTTTATTTTTAGACAATTGATTTTAATGGCTTCGTTGTCAATTTGATGTAAAATGTACCTTTCAACTGATAGTAAAATTAATAGCTCTAGATTTTTCTGAACTTGAGATTCAATAATTTTTAAAATAACGTATTTTTTTTCTCGTTACAATAACAATGATCAATTGTTACATCTTTTTCAAAAATTTTGGGATAAAAATGAATTTGGTCACCGGCCCACTAGGAAAATGCCGAAATGCCATTGTTTCTCATTTACCTTTATTTAGGCCTCATAAATTTTTCCACTATTATTCATAGTATTCGCTCAATTATTAAAAACAATTTACCATAATTGTTTGTTTTGGGTTTTCAAATATTGTTTTTAAAGTAAACCGTTTTTTTTCAACCCCCTACTTTAGTAGAGCATAAGCTTTTTCATTACACTTATTTTTACTATTAACCCAAACCTTATCGAAGCTAATTTTGTTCTTAATAACCAGATCTTATAGATTATGAAGACATTTCCATATAAACCAAGCCAAACTAAGCTTTTAGTGTATTTTTCAAAGGTCTTTGAAGATTTGTAAGCTATCAAAAAAGGCAATGATATTCTTGTGTAAATTTATTTTTTGCTTGCTTTCAACAATTGTAAAAAATTTTTAAGTAAATTTCAGAAATCAATAAAACACCAAGTAATTTATTTTTGTTTCTAAAATGCAGAATTATGGGCTTGAATAAATAGAAATTCAAAATAGTAATTTATTTAAAAAAAAGCGCAAGCAAACTTAATAGTCATATTATTTAGCTTAAAAATATTACACACGTATAATATCATTTCCATTAGCAGACACAGAATTAAAATTATATATTTAATACGTATTCGTATTGATATATTTTTTTTACAAAATAAATAAGAAGCTTTAAAAATTACTTGAAAAAATTGTTTGGAAAAAAGAAAAAGTTCCGGCTTTGGTCTCGTAATAAATTTAGTAGACGATTATATATAATTAAACTGCGATGTTTAACTTCTTGAGCTACTGTTTGAAAAATAATAACTTCTCGAAAAATCTCATCTTCAATTGCATCGATCTAAAAAAAAACATTAAGATTTAACATATATTTTATATATTTAGTCTATCATATGAGTTTCGAGTAATAACCAATATTAAAATAAGATTAATTTTACTTTAAACTTTTCTGGATAACAACAATAGATTTTTTTAACTTTTTTTTGAAATTTCATAATATTAAATAAACTTGATCAGATGTCTATATAAACTTATTTTACCACTCTTAAATACACTAATGACATATTTAATACATATGCCTGAAATTCATTTGATACGATCTTTTAAATCCACAATATAAGAGATTGAGTTTTTATGCATTCCAAAAATAATACAGTTTATTTTAAATAATTACAGTAATTACCAATAATTAATTTAAATTTAAAACTTGAACTATTTCATATTTTAAAGTAAAATTATACCTTGTTCGTAATATTTTACTACATATGTGTCTGTCGTAATTTAACGTTCAACGTAATTAATAAGAAATTAGAAATTTATATATTATTTTGATTCCTATTATACCTAAGTTTAAATTTTACCATTTTTTAATTTTTTTCGTATGATGTGCATATTTCAAAGTAAACGAAAATCACTGGCTTTGCTCCAAATAATTCATAAAAGCATTAAAATTTAATGCTTTCATGTTTAATTTTAAATGAATTTAAATAGCTATATAATATAATTATATGGTGTAATTCATTACAAGAAAAAGTAGTAGAAAATCAATGAAAATAAGTCTTGTTCTTGGTTCCTATTCAATTAGTAGTTATTTTGAGCCTGGCTGCAATAATTTCAACGAATTTATAAATGTAGTTTCACGAAATAAATACTAAATCAATAGCCTGTGAATTCATAAATCAATTGCTAGCACTACGACACCAAAACCTTACAATAAATATGAATTGAATGAAATTAAATAAGATTTTCTAATTCTTTAATGCAGGGACTCCCAACATTTTTTTTACTTTAGAGCATATTCTAAAATATCGGTGGGTGGCAGACACCACTTATTTTTAATCAACTAACTCATTCCTTAACTTCTCATTTTTCTTAAATTTATTTTCTTATATTTATAATTTGCAATAATTTTTATTATTTATATTTCATATACACGAAGAAATGTATTTTTCTGTGCCAAATAGTTACGGGCACACATTAATGGTTTTGAGGGCACTATGGTAGCCGCAAACATGAGGTCAAGATCCGCTGCCTTAATGTATTAGGTTACAGAAAATTTTCATTAGTTCAACTATTAAACTTAAAACTTGTTGAAATCGTGGTGCAATCGAATTCAGCAGCAGAGCCCGAACCCCTAAAGGCTACGAAATCAATAAGATATTTTTTATAAAGGAAAGATTTTATTCGATCTTCGATTCCCATTTTTTCTTGTTTGGTAAATACGGTTATTACAGAATAACATGTGCCGCAGTCAATAATGTTAGCCATCAACAACCCGCTAAGCATTTGTAACATAAACTATATTAATTTGGAATATTGTATTAAT
>AGDA01000630.1:0-28723 GCA_000281935.1 Mengenilla moldrzyki | reverse complement strand
CTCGAAACTATTCATTTTATTTAATGTTGATTTCTAAAGTAAACCTAACATGGGTTAAATTGAATTAAATACATAAAAGCATTTATTGTCAAATAAGTGATTACGTTTAGAAAAATTTATTCAAGTAGAAACACTTTAGAACGTTTACATTACGTATTCAATATATTATTATTATAGATTTAAATATTTCTTTAAAATTTATATGAATTTCCGAATATAGCTTGTTCACATTGTGTATGTTATATACGGTTTTGAATAAATTTAATAAAATAATAATAAAAATTTTTAAAAACTGTCGGAAACCCCCTTTCGAAATGAAGGAGTTTTTGAAGTCTCAAAACGTTCTCGAACCTCTCATTCTAAGTTTCCTTATTAAAAACATCGCCATTCGGTTATGTATATCTGTAAATGAAACAATCAATACTTAAATTAAAGTGAACCTTATTTAAGGTACCCAAAAAAGTTACTTATTACAAGTAAACGTACTGACAGTATTCGCTAGTTTTTTTTTTTTTTAAATAAGTTAACTTTTCTCTAAGTGAATGATAAGTGAATTGGTTCAAAAAATATAATGGATTTCTTGTATATTAACCAGTTAATTGTGGAATTTATTTTTAAAAGTTCAACTGGGCTTGGAGTTAGAATCAAACGACGACGTGTATACACGTTGAGCACAAAGTAAATGGTTTTCTTAAGAATTTTTGTCTTTTATAAAATTAAGTATTCAAAAACAAATGGTAAGTTTTTTTTTGAGAAACTTTCGAAAAATTATAATAGGACATTTTGTTTCCATTTCTGCACCCCATGAGTCTTTTCAAATTAAATTTCACAGTTAACAAGTTAACCCCATCCAAAAAAAATAATACATTTTTTAAAAACCTTACAAAATTCTAGTCATTAATATATAATCGATCTTAATCTTATTCATAAAGCAATCTATGTATAAATCAAAGATCTTATGCTAGTGATACACTGATAAAAATTTCTACTTAGATTTGGGACTAGTATAAAAATTTTTGTTTTTACAAAAAAATAACTTAAAATTTAGTAAAACTATACTTGAAATTAATGGTTGTATACTTATATAGCAAAAAATAAGTATATTTATACGCGTTTTTTAGAATATAACTTTACTTGTCCCAATTTCAAGTAGATATCTACTTAAAAATAAGTAAAAAATTTTATCCGTGTAGATGTGACAAAAAATGTACTTTGATTTTCAACAAATTGATTTCTGTAAAGCGAAATTTCTTTTACACATATTGCCCAAAATTGACGACTTTAACTATTATAATTAAATTTTAAAAATACATATTTGACCCTATATCATTTTATCGACATCTCAGTAAAGGAATATACAAATGGTTCCAAACTTAAATAAAACTTCTAAAAAATAAAACAATTAGACGCGAGAATTGAATAAAAATAAACATTTTTGTTTTTAAAAAAATATAAATCGTTGAATAGGCTAGAGTTTTCTAATGTATAGCAATGTTCAAAGTTTCGACAGTATTTTATACGGATATAATGTCTAACTGCAGTAAAATTTAAAATTCGTTATGCTGAAGTTATTACATATTAAATAATATGATGGTTTTTAGTAAAATGATAAAATATATGTAAAAGTTAATTCCTCTTATTTTCAGACTTTTTCATTAATTGATTTCAAACTACTTTTTTTCAAAAACTTCAATTTTTTTTAAGAGTCAAATTGGCTCACTTCAGTAAAAATTGTATATAATCAAACATCCGTAAATCTAGTGTTAAAAGAAAATGAGTAATTTTTCCACAGATTGTTTATTTCTAATTCTATTTAGGATGAACGAATGTTTTTAAAAAAATTAACCGAAAACTTAAGTTGCTTTTTTATTCAGATCTACAATTTCATCTATTCATTGTGTTCAAAAAATGCATTAACATTAATCCGTAACGAGAAAATATTGCATACGAGATGAATTTTTTTGATAATGCTTATTTGAACGCAATATAAAGAAAATAATTTAGGAACATTTTAATAAACAAGGAGTTTCGCAATTAGACTCTACTTATTAGAGCTTTTCAAAATAACTTCCATTACAGGAAATACATTTCTCTATTCTTTAAAAGCAATTTTTAAACCACGCCTGTTATATTTCAATATATACAATACGTATTAAAGGTTTTACGCTTTTCAAGTAATGTAAACTGTATTCTATGCTCTGGTAGTAACGTATATTACAATAGTTTTGTGCTACTTACTTTGTATCATGTTCGCAGCGAAAATAGTCGAATCTGCTTAAAAGTATTTAAATTTGTAGCTATGGAAAATATTGCACTGTACGTTAGCCTCACTATCAAAATCCTCGAGTTATTTTTATATACAAAAATGTGAAACAATAAAACTGTAACCACGTCATTACCAGAATACACAATCCACAATGAACACCAAATCACATCATTTACACAGCGTACAATTTTTAAATTATTAAGTTTAATCATTGTAAAATTTTCTAAATACCTTTGAATTTTAAAAAAAGGCTTGTTGAAGTTTACGTTTTTCAAACGTGAAAATAAATTAATTTTCATACTTCAGCATTCTTATACTGCAAAAAAGTTTCTAACATATTCAGACAATATTTAAAGAGATTTAGGAAATTTAATCATTAACCACCTTCCATGTTCCTTAGAAAATACGTCGAAATCTTTGAACATCATTTCAGAAACAGAGATTTGCACGAATTCCCTTTTGTTTCATAAATTTCACAAGACGAAACAACGTAAACAAAACTTCGAATGTACCGAAACAAACAAAACTCAGATAAAATTAAGCGTGTGTTGCACAGACAAAACCTGTAAATAGTGAGCAAAATAATTGGACAAGCCAATCAGTTGAATCATTGACACAAACACATCCGACAATATGGTTCAAGAATGGCACACGTGAAGAATGAATACGATTTGCTTCCAAAACAAACATTGTATCTGTCCGCTTAATCGCTACTGGTGAAATACTCGGAGGCGTTACCGCGACATATGGGACATGTACGATTTGACTAAAAAAAAAAAAAAAAAATTATAAATATATAATTGCACTGAAAGATTAAAATTAATATTAAATTAATAAAATTTTATTGTAGTCACTAGAAGAAAAAATATAGTTTCTACTGATGCAGTACAATTCCGCTTAACACTGCTTCGGTTTAACGTTCTTGAACCCTGGGATTCACGAAATTATGTATAGCGCTAGGTTTCTAAATATGTACAAAACCTATCCGAAACAGTGTAGCTGTCTCTTGTTTGGTGAGTTGTAATTTTATTTTTTTAAACATTTGTTGTCATTATTGTACGTACAAATTTATATAATACTGTAACGACAATTATCATGGTTTTTAGTTTTAATCATGGATGATTAAACCGGAAACAAACTATCCATCTGTTTCTAGCCACATTATTTACACGTTAAGAGTCTCGTTTTGGGTTGTTTTGCATTATGGGCTACTTTGATAGAACATATCCTACACGTTAAGCGGGATCTTAATGTAAGAATATTATACGCACATAAGGATTATTTGAAAGCAAACCCATTAAAATTCAAAAACTTATTTTTATTCTATTTATTCTCTCATGTCGGTTTTTACATAGTATCATAAACAAAATTATTTATTTTCAAAAATTTATTGAAAATGATATGGTAAATAAATAAAAAATTTTATTTTATAAAGATTTTACACCAAAATAAAAAATAAATATTAAAAAATACTACTTTTTAACTGATATTTTATTAACTTTTTATTTGGATAACGTTCATTTCAACTTGAATTTGCAACACCTCATTATTAAAACTCTTGTTTTCTTTAAGTTACATTATCTTTTTATCATTTTAAGTTAAAATTTTTAATATTTTATTAAATAAGCAATTTATTGAGCTCATAAAAAATTCATTGTGTAAAAAACATGGAAGTTAAATAGAAATAATATATAAATAATGTGAAAAGATGAAAAAATTCTATATTTCCATATATAATCTAATTGAATGCATCGCTTCGTTACACATTTTTTATATTAACACGTTTGTCGACCTAAGCGATTTGGTTGAGTGTCTCGTGAGGCCCAAACAGAACGATAACAGGGAAATAGCAGGAATGCAACTCGAGTAGGCACTCGAGTAACGTTTTTAAATCACCGATTCAATACAAAGTATTTAGTTCTGAAATGGGGAAAGTCATAATGTTTTCGACTAAAAGACTGTCTGGGATCTCACTACAGTTATCCCCGATTCTTCATTTAGTCGAGACGCATATTATTTTCTGACGCACGTCGTTGATTTTTTTATTCTTAAAATATTCATTGGACGGCGTAAAAAATATAATTGAAAATGAGGAAAGTAGTGATGACGAAGTAGTGAGTTTTAGAAGAAACGTGATAAAAAATTTAGTATAATATGCACATTTTCAGCATTTTTATATTGTATATCCTATTTTTATATTTCAGTGTTTATTCCATTATAATCCTTTTAAAAATCCAACTGCAAGTCCTATTACCTTGAATAAGAAGAACGTCATTCATATTTAGATGACAGAGCCCTCATGGAAGCATACCTGTTGCCCAAATCCGGGTGACGCGGCGACGAAAGTGTTAAGTTCTGTTATATTAAACAATTTTGTGTTTTCCATTCACATTAAATTTAAAAAAACATTGCACAATAAAGTAACTGCAAAACCCTTAAATTAATCATATTCAAGTCTAATTTGTATGTTGTGTATTTTTTTTTTCTCTTTAATTCGTTATAATTTTACTTAACAAGATTTAAAAAGGACAAAAATAATAACAAATTAAAAATAAAGTTTTTGTACCAAAAACTTGAATAAATTTAGTTTTAATCTTTATATATAAGATTTTTAATAATTAAACGAGTTTCAAAAAAAAATAGAAATGAAAGTTGCTAAACGCAAGGTTTGTAAATTCAAAATGTGTGTAACGAAATATCGCTTATGATATTGAGTTTTGATCGATTTTGTTAGTATTTAACAAATAATAAAATTTCAAAACTTTAAACAAATGAATTACGAACCCGTAGCCATTTGTCGACGCACTTTGCGTGGAATTCATGACAACAAGGCAGAACGCGTAACAGTTGTCTCGCTTCGAAGTCACTCATACAGATGACGCAACTGGTCTGGTCTCCTTGGTGTGTGTCGGCGTTGAACTTATAGCTGACCAATTGCTCGATTTCGATGCGGGCAAGACCACGCGGCTTCGCCTCTCCAAGCCGTTCGGCTAAGTTTAGCAACGCTTCATAGTTCTCGGTCTCGGTCGAGTCTGAGCTACTCAGATGATCGGTTGAGCTAAATGGCGACATCGGTGCCGGATTTGAAATCATCGCCAAAAAGTGTAGTAAAATACCAGAGTAAGGGCTACTGGTCACTGGTTGTGGCGTCTGAATAGCGACGCCAGTTGCCGAATGCCAGCGTGAGCGCGGCCGACGCACACGTAAATTGTGCTGATGGTGAGGCGCCATTGATTGCACCGTATGCTGTTGCTGCTGGTGATGATGGGCTCGCGCAGCCACTGCCACTGCAGCTGCTGTTGTCAAATCATTAACGTTGTGGAACGAACGATATTCAACAGCTGGTTGCTGCTGACTGAAGAAGCGGGCATATGACGGCGTATGCTGTTGTTGCTGTTGCTGATGGCCGAAGTGTGTATGGTGGGAATGGTGATTAGGTTCGTAGCTGTGCTGTGGTGTTGGTAATGGAGCGGCATCTAACACTGATGACGGCGTGTTTGCAGCAACTGCTGCAGCTGCAGCGGCCGCTGCCGCCGCCACCGTCTCGATACCGATTCCAGTCAGCATCGGTTGCGAGACAGAGAGTGGAAGCGGCGCCGTTGCCTCGTAGAACTCAAACGGTTCGTTATTATTTCTAGTGCCCGAACGCTGTTTTCAAAAATTTCAAAGTGAATCTACACGTAATTTCATCTCTTATAAAATACTGAAGATACCGAAATAATAACCAACGTTTTTTTTGCGTCGGAATAAAAACCGATAATATTTAAATAATTGTTAAAAACAAATTGAATTCCGTTTTGTGAACATGTTAAGAAATGACATTTCTAATGTGCATTTTCCCAGATACAGTTGTTTAAAAATTAAAGTGTGAGGGGGGGGGGGTGTAATGAAATAAATTAAAAATACAATGCGCAGTACAGCTTAAATACATATAATTCGCATTATAATGTATGTATGAATATGAATAAAAAAAAAGGTTTCTTCTAAACGCTAACAGAAAAGTTATCATCGTAGATTACTTGATGGGAAAAATAACAATTTTTTAAATACCTTTCGTTTTTAGGTTGGCACAGATTCAAGCAAAAGTGGTAGGATCTTTTGAGAAAACGCTACTCTATGTTGCCAAAAAGAATTTATTTTTTTTTATAATATTTTTTCGATGGCAATTGCAGAATAAATAAATAGCAAAAAATATTTTTCATTAACTATTCCTTCAAATTCCTTCAAATTTTTTTTTTCAAATTTGTTCAGTGAACATATAGTAGCGCTATCAAGTTTTAAAGGGAAGATCAAGGAACATTTTGCTGATTTAAGTAATCTGTGTCACCATTAAAAATAAATAACATTGAAGAACATTGAAAATTGTCAAAAAATGAATGTATACTTTTCTAGAAGCATAGGTTTCATGTATGCAAAACCCAAAATATTTTTGACTTTTTATGAACCAATTTTGTGGAAAGGGGCGAAATGTGTTTTTTACATTCAAAAAATTTTTTTCATTAATCTATTAAGCTATTCGCGTAAAATTCTTTTTAAAAATCAAGAAAAGCCTGCTTTACTAATGTTAAAAAATTTGTCAAAAATCTTAAAAGAGGTTGAAGTTATAAAACTTTAAAGATGAACAAACACTAAAAAAAACACGTTTTTCTCAAATTTCAAAATTTATACTTTTTTTAACTTAAAAAATAAAACTTGTCTGGGGAAAAAACTACTTCATTATGAAATTTTTGAGTTTTTCTTTAATTTCGCACCGAAAAAATTTATTTTTGATAAGTAGCTTTTAAGCAGGATTTTTTTAAAAATTGCAGTAGCAAAAAACATGTACATGTGGCAACTGATGTAATGGTAATACAAACCATTAATAAATTCGAAAATAAATTTATTTTTATTTTTCCTTATAGTTTGACTTAATTTTATTTACATTATTTGAAAGTTGTCTAGAAATAAAATAAAGCCCTATAATCATGCCAGGGGAAAAAGTGAGAGAAGGGGGCGAGGGAGCAATATTTAAAAAATATGAATTTCTTTTTCTTTTTAAAAACTTGCTCATGTGTGTGAGAGCTAATATTTTTTAGCAAAATAATTAAAATAATCTAACTTATTCAGGAAGGGGAGGGGGTTGAATTTTGTGTTTTCGTTTTTATAGTGAAAACTGGTTTATGTGCGTAAGAGCTCTTGCTTTTAGGCAAAGTAATTTGCGTATTCTTATTTTCTTAGGATGGAAATAAATATTTGATAGTTTTCAGCTGTGTTCGCCTATGGAAATAAATGCGTTACGACCATGTTCTTTGTGAACAAAAACGGGTCTTTTTGTTTCTATTGATGTTTATGTTAACAATTTTTCTAGTTTGTAAAGCTTTTTGTTATTCAAAGTACCTTTTTATATCTCAGAAGAAATTCTTTTTCTTACACGCGCTGAAGTATTCTTTGAGGCCAAAATATTACCCTTACACACACAAACCAGTTATCGCTATAAAAACAAAAACTTGAAATTCAACCCATCCCTTTCCTAAATAAGCTAGATTATTTTAACTATTTTGTCAAAAAAACAACCCTCACACACATGACCAAGTTTTTTTAAAAAGAGAAAAACTCATATTTTTAAAATATTACCCTCCTCCTTCTACACCAAACCTGATTATGGGGTTTTATTTTATTTCCAGACAACTTTCAAATAATAATACAAATAAAATTAAGTCAAACTATAAGTAAAATAAAAATAAATTTATTTTCGAATTTATTAATGGTTTGTATTGCCATTACATCAGTTGTCGCATGTACATGTTTTTGCTACTACCACAGATTACTCAGATCGACAAAGCGTTCCCTTATCTTTCCCTTTGAAACTTGATGGCGCTACTCTCTTTTTTCTCTAAGTGGCCGGCGTTGCCGTTTAAAACGCTTTTTATATAAATATTTACATTTTACTATAAATAAACATTAAAGACAATTTAAAAAAAAAACAGTTGATGAAATCAAATTTATACAAAGTTTATTTACTTTGCATTTGTCATCGAAAAAATGTTATATAAAACAAATGAGTATTTTTTGGTAACATTCACAGAACAACTTTAGATATTCGTTTGCAAGCGCACGCTAGGCGCGCTTGCAAACATATATAGAATGAGAACTGACGTTGACTTCGTTTAGCGGCCCCCTTACGGAATTGCAGCATTTTTATTTCTCCGAAAGAGAAAAAAAATATTGCTATCTCTTTCTCGCTTCGCTCTGTATTTTTTTCCACTTCGACGGATTCGAACCCACGACTCTCTTAAACATAGCATTCTCATACACGCTGTTCTACCAACTAGGATACGGTCGCGCTTCTTTAAATAGGAAATAAAACACTTATATACATATTTTTTCATTTTGACATTTAGCGCTCTGCGGAATTGATGCATTTTTTCAGTGCGCGTATACGTCATGCTTACGTATACGTAATTGCAGCAATACGGAAAATATTTCCACATCTGAGCTCTCATTCTATGTTAGCTGCGTAGCGCGCCACGCGTTGTTCTGTGGTAACATTGTGGGACGTTTCCTCAAGAGATGCCGCCACTTTTTTTGAACTTTTTACCAACATAAAAACGTAGGGAAATTAGAAAATTTTTTTCCTTTGCCGATCTGGGTAATCTGTGGCTACTACAATTTTCAAAAAATTCTTGCTTAAAAGCTACTTATCAGAAATAAGTTTTTTCATTGTGAAATTAAAGAAATACTCAAAACCTTTATAATAAAGTAATTTATTCCCCAAAAAAATTTTATTTTTAAAGTTAAAAAAAATATGAATTTTAAAATTTAAGAAAAAACGTGTTTTTTTTAGTGTTTTTTCATTTTTAAAGCCTTATAACTTAAATCTCTTTTAAGATTTTTGGCTGATTTTTTTAACATTAATAAAGAAGCCTTTTCCTGATTTTTAAAAAAAAATTAAGCGAATTGCTTAATTGCTTAACGAAATAAAAAATTTTGAATGTGAAAAACACATTTCACCTCTTTCCACAAAAATGGATTATGAAAAGTCAAAAATATTTTGGATTTTTTATACATGAGACCTATGTTTTCAGAAAAGTATACACTCATTTTTGGACATGAAAAAGTTTTTATTGGTTCTTCAATGTAATTTATCATTGTACTTCATACCCCAAACTAATAAAAGGGAATGGAGTATTTTAACGTGTATAGAAACGGAGCCCATCCAATTTTAGATATTCGAAGTAGCTGATCGTCACAAATTTTTATTCCAATGTTAAAAAAAATTTACGTTTCTAAAAAAACACACACACACATTTTTACTCTCTAATTTGCATCCAAAACACTTTATCACTTCTTTTATTAGATATTTTAAAATAAAATTTTAAATTAAATTATTCTCGATTTTTTTTAGAAGTCTTCCAACTCTGTCCTCTCTTTCATTCATACACATACTACGGATTTTTAAAGCTAAAATCATTTTTTGTTCTGTAATTAAAATCGCTTGTGCATAAGGATAAAGCCATAGAATAATAATATAGAAGTCTCGCGCCAATGTAATTTAAATAGAGTTCCTGGAAACACAAACCACAAATGTGCATAAATGCGCACACAGAAAATCAGTTGTTCTTTAATAAAATCTGAACTGGACTGTAAATTTTAGGTACAGGAAAAAGTGTTTATTTCTTCGTGAATTGTGTTTGGACACAAAATAGACATAGTGTAAATGAAAAAACCATTTGTTTGCCTTTGTTTATAATAGCAGTACGACGACTTATATCTACGTTACGAACCAAAATCAATACAGAATTAAAACAGTGTTTAGTGAAAAACATTGGTACGAGACTTCTATATTTTTATTCAGTGGACAAAACTATTTTCGTTTCACTCTTCAACAGGATGAACTTATTAAAATTAAGCATAAGTTTTCAATTATCAAGCAATTTTCTTTGTTAGACTACGATGTTGCAAATCATAGTAAGCAAAAAGCTTGCGCTATTTAAATAAAATTGTTAAGACCGAAATTCCGTTGTTATCCTAATCAAGATTCAATTGCTGACTAGGGCAAATGCGTATTGTATTGAGGATGAAAGCAACGAGTCGTTACACAGCATGCGTTATAACTTTGGTCTATAATGCTTTATCATTACCAAGTATTTGTAAATTTTCAATTGAAACAGTCGGTTTTTCGAATATGTCTAATGAAACTATGAAGAATTTTTAAGGCATTTATTTTTATGTAAAAAACAGACCTTTGCAGAGTTTTTTGATATTCTTAATTCACATAAAATTCGCAAATTATGGTTTACAATTATAACTCTCTTTTAAAAAATAAACTGCCTAAAAAAAATTTTAAAAAATCTTCACAAGAAACTGTAGATTTCTATTTCAAACTGATAATTCTCTTTATATTAAAAATTACAATTGGAAAAATCGTTTAATGACTCTCATACATTTAGTTTTCAAAAGAAAACAATTAAATTTCTTTGATTTAAACTTGTTACTGAAACTTATAAACTCGTCTAAATCAAATTTAATTCGTATTTAAAAAAAAGTGGGTTTCCTGCTAGAATATGAACTTTATAGTATTGCCATAAAAAATAAAACTTTTTACTTAAACTGAAGATCAGTTTAGTAGGAAAAATTTATTTTTAAGAAAAGCCGTGAAATTTATTCATCAAAGTAAAATTTGATTCTTTCATTCATGTTCGAACATCGCTTACGATGTTTTATTTGATTGCAGTCAACGTTTAGTAACGCTGTCTATTATTCAGTATTCTCAGTAAAATTATACCAAATGATGTACTGGCCCCAAATTTCCATTGCCACCATTATTAATGCTATTAGCCATATCGGCAGAAACAGTCATGGGGTACGATCGATGAGCAGTTGGTGGCTGTAAATGATTGTGATGATGATGGTGGTAATGATGTTGTTGCTGCTGGTGGTGATTATGATGATGTGGATGATGAGACGGATGGTTGGGTTGGAAAACATTAGCATGTGCGTATTGCGATGGCTGCTGTTGCGGCAAAGGACCCGTGAAAGAACAAATTCCAATACAGGTCGGATGCGGTCGAGGTAGTGCCGCATTCGTTGTTACTGATGTAGTTGGTGGTATTGAGCAATGCCAAACGGCTTCGGGATTAATGGTTATCGGCGGAGGTACCTGATTAATAGAAAATTATAACTATATAGCTAAATTCAATTAGTTTGCATGCAAAGAGTCTTTTAGCTTCAGTCGAGTAGAAAATTTAATTTGAAGTAGTAATTAAAGGCATAATGGCGAGAACAATTTAACAAAAATGTAAAAATTTAGAGCCAAACTTAACCGATAATCTGACCTTTTATACTTCTAAGGGAAAATTGTAGAAAAAGGTTTTTCTGATTTGGAATTATTTACGATAGTTTTCAATATTCACACGATTTATACCAGAAAAATAGACACGTCATATAGCTTTTCAGCTTAACTGTTGAATAAAATCAAGGCCTGATAATTAAAGAATGCAATTTATAAAGATTTTTAATAAAATATTTTATTTTAACCCATCCAGATCGCGAAAGCACTTTACGCAAAAAAAATAAAACAGATTTTTAACTGAATTAAAAGCATAAAATTTTAAATATATCTACCATTAAGAATTAAAACTAATTCTGATCAATATAAAATCACGTGGATCTAGAAAGTTCTACACTGAGATTTTTAATACATGCATTTAAAACCAGATTTAAAAAGTAAAAAAATAATAATTTATGTATACATAGACATAAAAAGCAATAATTGTGATAAAAATTATTTTAATAATTTTGTGAAAATTTTTATTTCTATCAAAAAATTAACATGGCAGAGCTTTAAAGCGGAGGATTCTGACCTGTTGCCATCAAATTTTATTGTTGATTTAAATGCTTCTGTTCATAGAGAACAAATCTATTATTTGGTCTCATTTTTTAACTCTGTTTTTACATTTATTTTTCCATTATATAAATAAACTTTTCTAAAACACGTTTAAAATATATAGTCATATATAAATCATTTTGGCTACACGAAATAGCAAATGCAATAAAATAAATACAAATATTAACAAACCTCCATTAAAACAGATGTCGATTGGTGTGCAGGAAATGGCTGTTGCTGTTGTGTTGGTTGCGGTAGAGGAGCTGGCGGAGCCGAAAAGAAGGTATGATGTGTTTGATGCGAATGAGAGAGTGGATGTAGCACGTGAACATGGCCGCCGTTTGAGAATTCCTCATTCGCGTTCCAATGCAGCCGATCACGAAACCGAGATCTGCGATTTGTTGGACTGAAAAATTCAATTCTTTTTAATTCCTTTAAAATGCTAAAACGTTAAATTTTATAACAGGAACAACTGACGACTATAGTGATAATAAAGCAACAACATGATGGTAAATTAAAATGAAACATAAAACTCTAATACGTAAAATGCTATTTTAATAAAGTAGCTATATATCTTATATTTATTAAAGTTTAGCAAAAAATTTTGTTTCAATTTTTAATTAACAATTTTTCAATATAAAAAATTTTTATTAAGTTTTTAAAATACATATATCACTAAATTACGTTTTTTGTCTACAAATATCCGGAATAAAATTAACAAACCTGTTTTGAATATTGACTAAGCTTGGAGGAGTTGGTTGAGTATTGTGTGCTAAAATTTGATGAGATACTCTTCGTCGTTTTCTGGAAGGACTTTCGCTTTTAACAGAACCGTTCTCTGATGAATTCTGTCGGTAATAATGGCCGTTAGGTGATCGCATCGGACTTAGACGATTTTCTTCGAAAACAAAAGAAAAAATATTACAATTTATACTAATGAACGGTTCATAAAAAAATTGTGCTTTTATGGGTAATACAATAAATATATAAGACAGTATTTCATTTTTTGTAAAACATAGTTGGTTACTTGCGAATGGTTTAAGATGTAATCGAAATTTATACGGAAAAATATTTTGTAACATTACAAAATATTTAGTTTTTGTTACCAAACCTGATATTACACATTAAAGTCATCCAAAATTATATTTTTTGTTCTAGTTAATACAAATTTTCTTACGTTTATTTTAGGAAAGCTGTAATATTGAACGCTTTTTATAATAATTAACATTTGTCAAACAAGATAATAACACCGAGAAAAATAGTTTTTCTATTTAATATAAAAGTTTGTGTAAAAAAAGTGAGAGCAAAACAAAGTTAACGTGTTTTTATAAACTCTTCTTGTTAATTTAAATTAAAATCTAGTTAAGTTTAAACATTTTATATTACAAAGAACAAAGTTGTTTTTGTTTATTAAGTTTTTGTCACTTTTTTAACGGATTTTTCCAATTTTATCTCAGTGTACAAAAAA
This sequence comes from Mengenilla moldrzyki, assembly GCA_000281935.1. NCBI lineage: Eukaryota > Metazoa > Arthropoda > Insecta > Strepsiptera > Mengenillidae > Mengenilla > Mengenilla moldrzyki. The sequence continues at coordinate 15,124 of AGDA01000630.1, read as the reverse complement.
ACTAATATAGGTTTACCTAGCTTTAATTTTCACTATTTTTTTCGAAAATAGAAATAAAAAAAGTGCAGGACGCAATAGTGTTAGACATCTAGCAATTTTTTAGTAGTGTCAGTCAAATCAAGGGTTTGCATCAAATAACAATGAATAACAAATGTGAATACCAATAGATACTAAACTACATTTTTTTTATTTTCAATAATTTCATCGATCCTTAAGAAAAATAAAAAATACTATTAAAACTTAATATATTTATGAAAAGTTCCATTCATTAAGAACTAGTTCAGAGGAAGTTTTTTTTTAATACATAAAATCAAAAAAACTTCTCAAATTAAATAAAAAAAAAAATTAAAAAATTATGAAAAAATATTTAAATGTGTTATATTTGTAATTTCTTTTTTAACAAATTGGTACAATGTTTCTGCTGTCTATATTAAAAAATTATTTATATTTATTTATAATTATTTATATCTATTTTTTTTATCAGACAACTATTTACACATTTGTCAATGATATTTTTCATGTATTCCTATAAATTTGATATCTTCAAGTAAGTGTTTATTTCATAAATAGCTATCAATCTAGACAGATAAAAATTTTACGGTTGCGAAAGAAACTGTTATTGAGTGTGAATTGTTAAATTATCAGTATGAATGTGACCGTCTCATGGACCGTCTAATATAATAGTTGCAAAACAATGTAAAAGAGAACTTTGAAGATTATATAAATTACTTGTTACGATTGGTAAGAACTACGTCCATTTAAATTAACAGTTTATCAGCTGCTAGCTAAAGGTCTTAGTATCAATTAGACAGTATTTGCTAACATATTAAGAATTTCATTTTTTTTCATATTTTCTTATTTGATTTTCATATTTATACAAAATACTTTTGTCAACTAAAAATTTAGATTTTTTCCAAACTAATTTTTTTCAAATCAGATATCTATTCCTGAGTCTATGAGTATTTATTATTTGTGCGATAATTTATAATAATAGTTATAGATCTAGGAACTGAACTACACTGAGAAATTTTTTTAATAAAATCTGACAAATAAATTTAATGCACTGTTAGAGCAGTTTTTTTTAGAAACATTAGAATTTTTTTTTAATTATAAATATTTTTTTAAATTGGCAAACTTTTTGTTTATCTGAAATATAGCAAAACGTTTTGCTAAAATAACATAATTTTTATCTGTTATAACTAAAACTTTCCCTCAGTGTATAGCAACATTTTTTAAACAATGTTTTTGTTGTGCGTAATACAAGTGAAAATGTACATACGTACAACTAGCGAGCCTCAAATAGTCTAATGGTCACCGTTCGACCCTAATGCTCTGACGAGTGTTGTGTGGTACAAGCAATGTTGTACATACATAAAACTAAACGAGGCTCGAATAGCCTAGTGGTCGTCATTCGACATTGCGCGCTGAAGTACTCGGGTTAAAGTCTCGCCCAGTACAGATGGCCACAGCTACTTTTTTCGCCGGACACAACATTCCAAATTAAACATTTTTGTTAAAAATTATCATTACAAAAATAAATCGGATAAATAAATGCGTTTAAGTATTGTATATTGTATTCTCATATGACTCGTTATTTTCAAACAGAACGAAGAAAAAGTATTTTTTGATTTCTTTTTAATATTTTTCTAATTCAAGTGGCAAAACATGTTAAACCTACTCTAGTACATTATATATAAAGTTTTACACAATTATAAGTGCCATTTTTTTTTCTATATTTTACTGATTCGTTGTTTTTCATATATTCAATATTTCAATTAATATATTAACTCATTTTACTTTTTTTCCTTAAAATATACAAAGTTCTTTAAAAAGTGTAACATGCGGATGCTCATAATACAATAAAAGTCCTTACCAGCTCGAATACTTGCTCTGGAACCGATACTGGCACGTCTCAAGCTGAAGTCTAACGTGAAATTGGTTCGTGATCCAAGTTCTTCGGATCCACTGTTGCCTCCCGCCGCTTCGCAAACCAAACGCAATGGGGGTGGTGAATAGTGACGACGGTCCGGAATACCTGAAGAACCAACGCTAAAAACTTGTGCAATTCGGTTTCCGGGCGCCATTGATTGCCCTGAATTTTGCGCATTTGGTATTTGCTGTTGGTGTGTTATCTGACGTCTGGCACCATTCGTACCCATCATTACAGAATGATATCGATTATGGTGATCTGCAATTCAAAGAAAATAAACTTCAAATATGCAATGGAATCGATGAAATGAACACTTCATTGTCGATGTCGATTTAATAGCAAGCTTTATAGTTAACCGAAAGGGTAAAAGTGACATGTGGTTGGTATTAAATGGTATATAAATAGTAAAATTTGCAATCATTATGAACATGCCGAGCGTATATGACGTAAAAAAATTATTGTAAGCTATATGCGCAAAGTTAATTAATGAAATAACCACTCAAAAATAAATTAATCACGATAATTAAGATTTAGACTAACGAGGAACAGAAAATTATTTGATTAGCTATACTCGTGTTCAGTTTATTATACTTAATGATTTTTGTAGCTTTAAAATATTTGTTGCATTCATAAAACGTATGATAAGAAGTTATCTTAAGAAAATTTAGTTGATCACAAGAAAAAATAATTTTTTGTCTTCTTCATGAAATGAAATTTTCACCAAAGAAAATATGAATAATAACCACTCGAAAACACAATTTTTCGTAATTGTAATCTGAACACATTAGCATGCACGAGAGTCTTTGAATGTATCAATAATTAATTTTATGTTGAGACAAATTAACGTTAAAATCAGTGTTAGTTTTTCACCACTACACGAAATGTTAGCAATTGTTATCAGTGTAGAAGATTGCTCCCTTCATATGTGAAGACAGTTTAAATTCGAATTTGGTATTTATATACTGCTGAAAAAATGGGAGAACGTAGGTTCTAGTGATGGGTAATATAGTTTCCATAAAACGTTTTTGTTCCCATAATTTTAAATGAAGTTTTTATTTTGTCAAAAAAACAGCGAGAACTTATTCAATGCCCTAATATATTTAGTACATACACTGACGTCAATAACACACGTTGATTTCATAAATGAAACATGGTTCCTTTCCTTGGTTAAATAGACGTCACGTTTGACGTCTAATTTAAATCAAATAGAAAGGTTCTATGAAAACATAAGTATAATATACAGTTCGCAGATCACAAATTCATAATGGTGTAACATTTAAATGTTAAATTTAAATATTGTTTAACAGAAATATATGTAACTTTCTTCTAAACAGTTATTGTATTTTAGATATTCTGCACTACGTCAGTCAAAAATGAAGAAATTAATCAGCGAAAAAATCAAGTTTTCTCATCGTAAATTAGTAAAAATGGAACAGTATTTAAATCAACGCTATTTAAAAAATCATTTAAAATAATTGTGCCAATAAAGTGGTGACACTGTAGTATTTGTTAAAATTTATAAATACAAAACTTTTTTACACAAATACAAATAACTAATACAGCGCTTCATTTATAAATGTAGCCAAATAATATAAAGCTCAAGACGTATTTTTATAAATGTAGCCAAATAATATAAAGCTCAATTTTTCTTAAAAGCACAACTACCCTTATAGCACAAAAGATATTTTTGTTAATGTTAAGTTAATGTTATTTTAGATCTTTTGATAGTGATACTATTATACGTTTAATATTTGCAATTTCAATTAAAAACCTATACAGTTAAATTCAAGTTATAATTAGAACGTTCATTTAACGGTAGTTATTAATCACTTAATAATACAGTGTATTACTCATCGATTATACATTTCTCATACGATCAAATTAAACAATTATGCGTTTTTCATACGTTTATTAGAACAATATTTATTTCATGTAGGAAAAAAGTAGCTAAAAATTTAATATAAATATAAGTATAAATGACTGTTGAGAATTATTGTATATTATACGTTGAAAATACCGTCTAAAACGTGACAAAAGCCGTCTCATAATTCTATAATTTTTATTAATCAACGTTTTTTATTTACAAATTAGTGAAAACACGTGTAATAAGCAAATAATATACAATTTGTGCCATACGAGTAGGGCACAGATAGTTTTTTTGAGTTCGTAGCCAAGCCTTTGCATTCAACAGATCTAAAGTTTTTCTGTGAAAGCGGCCTGACATCTACGTTTCATTCGATCGTACATTTTCAAATTTCATTAAATGTTTTCCTAAAAAATTTTCAGTGCCCCAGAGAAATCTAAAAGCGACAATATGATCTGCACCTATAACTTAAATAATTAAACAAAAATTGTGTAGGTCGAGATAAAATCACTTATACTACACTTATTTACTGGAATGCTTTTCACATCACTGTTTTTTTCGCTTAACTAATTTCTATAAAGCAACAAAATGCCATTGAAATGAAAAAATTATTTATTTTATCGTTATCGTTAACATTATCGTGTCTAGCAATATCAAATGTTGTGAGAAACGCCTATATTTCAAAAACATTAAAGTTCATATAGCCTATTATTTCTAATTTTTACAGGTTTAAATACAACATTTACCACCAGAACTATCAATCAGTTAAAATGGCCAGTTACTTTAGTATGTATAAATAAATCTTTTAACAAGAAGAAAATAATGCTAAAAATTTAGTCATTAATAGGTTCATTGCAACACAAAGTTCTCAAATTCTTCTATATTTGAGTGACTTAGATTTTTCTTCATAGATAATTTTTAAATGTTTTTTGACACCGACCGTTTGGAATTACGTTGAAATTTCAAATTTAAGTTAGCCTAAACAGAAAAGGAAATAAATAAGTAAAGTTACTATAAACGTTAGAAATTATCAATACATCAAATATGTTATTTAACGTACTTTAAAATTTAAAGTAAAGTTTAAAATGAATTTTCACACAAAATTTATACAAAATTGTGTTTTCGAATGCACATAAAGTTCACCACATATAATAAAATTTTCTCTTTAGATTTGAGTTCATTTAGATCGCTTTCAAGACAAACGGTCAAGATATTATCAAATTAAGATTGACCATTTGTTTGATTTATGTAAAATTGTTGGAAAATAATATCATAGCTGTTAATTAGTACTTTGCATTTAAAAACCATTGAACATGACTTTCATACGAAATCTATCACGCTCAACGTGTTCATGATTGCAATAATTACATCCCTTAAGAATATACTAATTAGAAAACTGTTTTTAAAACGTTTTTTAGTCCATTACTACATACAACATTAATAAATAAAGTTACTTTCCAAGTATAAGTTTCCTATGTAAGTTTTTATTATAAGTTTGATACTTTTATCGATTTATAGGATTATGATAAAGTTATATTTTAAATACACGAAAAAATAAGAATATTTAAAGACGGCTTGAAAGCTTAAAAAAAAGATGTTATTTTTTCAAAATTCGAGCAAAAATTAATTTATTTGTATTTCATTCGCCTAAAATAGGAATTTCAGTAAAAAATAGATTCGATTTTACTTAAGAGGAAAAGTTTACTAATTTATAAATTGTGTGAATGTCATTCTAATTTTTAATTAGAAAAACATGTTATAGAAAACAATATGATGTTATAGAAACATCAACGGAACACTTACTTATTCGTTGAACTGAATTTCAAGTAGAAAATAACCAAGAAGAAAATGAGTTATAGTTTGTGTACATATACATTTATTCAGTGTACACATATGTTTTAATTTCATTATTAGCAAAAGAAATTTTATCAGTGCAGATATTGTATAAGCGAAACATTTACTAAAGAAACGAATTACCAATGACTTATTTTTATGTACAAATTAATTAACATCCATGTTTTTGCAAACAATTCTGTGCTCAGTTGAAGAATTAAAGTAAGCCTAAAATACTAACATTATCAGCAGATTCTCGTAACGAAGTATCGGAAATCAAGATCATACACTATGTAAACAAATTTAAACAACTTGACGTAATAAAATGTACATCATCTACGTTTGATTGATGCATAACAGAAACTTCGCAGAAAGTCTAGCAAAATTGAATCATATAATGGATTTTGCATGAAATTTCTCCATCGAATTAAGACTTGTTTCCAGTTACTTATACAATGTTATTTACGGAACAAAAATTTCACACGAAAGCCCACACTTTTTACATTTTCGTATTTTTTAGTAACACAAACCTCTTATTTTCCTTCAAAAAATATTTCCATTTCGCACATCAAACTACCGTCTGTTCGTTTTTTATTCATAGAGTTTTTTAAATCATATGACGTCATTTATTTCATTACTTTTTATTCTTGTTATTAAACGAAACATAAGAGGTGTTTTCTTTCCATAGACTCTTATCATTTCATATAGTTTGAATTGTTTTTATTTAAAAGCGAAACGATCAAGGAAAGAAAAACAGCTTTACACTGTTTAGTGTTATTACTCCTGAATTAATATTATCAATGGTGACTATTTTAAAACATTTCACGTTAACACATTTTAACGGTATTGCTAGTAAAAATAAGCAACAATGCACAGTATTAGTTTGACAATATCGAAAGTGCCATATAACTTTGTAACAATTCTATGAATAATTATGAAATATAAAACTTATGAACTTCAGTACAGTGTGAAATTCGTATTAACTAAAAATGATTTCGATTTACTATTGTTTATTAACAAGCTTCATATGTTCGTGAATTAAATTCAATGTGGATCGCTAAAATGCGAAACTGCTCGACCAAGGTCGGCACCACATGCACTGCAAATAAAAAACTCAATTCTCCCGTTTATTTTAGCTTTAATTCTAAACACAATGTTAATCGTATATGTTAATTCCGGTTAACTGATTAACATCGTCGGTTACTTTTGTAACCATATGAATCCAAAAGAGTTCCGGAGGTGTCGGAGGACACTTCAAAATAGGCATCAAGTCGTACATGCTGTGCCTTGCTTGCTGTTGGTCAGGTAAATCTGATTATGTTGTACACGCTATGCTTTGCTAGCTGACATAATTCTCACAGATCTATCTCGACCGTACATGCTGTGCTTTGCTAGCTGTTGGTCAGGTGAATCTGTTAACGTTATATATGCTGTTTTGATGTATCTTACCAGTGAGTATGCTTTTCATATCCACAGTTTATCAAACCATGAATGGGTAAAACAGAAACGCACTATTTCAAGTGCAAGTTTGACCTTTTTCAACGAAGGCTCAGGAGTTGGGATGATATGAATAGGACGGAATTTTAAATAAATTAGGGACAAGACTAAAATCTGCTCATAAATTCAAAGAGTCCAACGTACGGCCACTAAAAGGAGAAGGCCCTACTTCTCGGGAGTAATGGAAATTCAGTGGGGCTCGTTACAATATGGATGATTTTAGGAATGACGTATTTACATCGATGATTTATATAATTTTGACTTTTACTCGCGTTCCCATTACGAAAGATCAAATACTGCAATTGATATTTGCTCTAAACACCGATTTTGATATTTAGAATTAGAGTTTATATCGAAGATTTCAAACCTAAATCTATTGCTTAGTTAAAATTCTCAAGTGTTTAGCACTTGCATTACCTACCTTTACATTATAATGCAATGCAGAAGAAAGTCTTTCGGTCTACACTGTTCACAATAACACGACAATTTTTTCTTCCACTATTTTACTACTATGTTATTACGACAATGCAATTAAATTAAACAATGAAAATCATTGATTTATATAGAATAAATATATAGAAAAATTGATTTGAAATTTTGATTTAAAACAAAAAAATTGTATAAAAAATTAGTTTTCATGTTTTAAAGATAAATTGACAGCATTTTTAAAAACAATTAGAATCAAACGCATATGGGTATTGTGGTATCTTGTTTATGATATAATTATATTTAGTCATAATTGTTTCAATATCTAACAAGAAAGGTTTTTCAACTGTCAGGAGCCGATTTTTTCCAAAATGTCATCATTCGATTAGACATATCATTGAACAAAAAAGGAACCTTTATTTTGTGCCACCATTGAACTGGGTGTCCGTTAGAGGTCATGAAAATGGACCATAGCAAAACATATCTTTATTAATATCCTATAAATGGTTGATTTTTTGAAAAAAAAAAGACCTCTATAAAAAATGTCACGACAAGGTCTTTAATTTTATGTAAACAAAAACGTTTATGATTTTTAGGTATCAAATTAAAAAAAAACTAGCATTTTTTCCAGTTTTCCATGAATGTTTTTATTTATCGCTACAACAAGGCTAAAATGATTCCTTGTGATCGCCATTAAGCAATAAGCATATAGTATAGCCAACAGCTTTTTACAAATACAGAGTTGCCAGTTTTTTGAAAAATAGTGTTCACATTTTTTTCATTATATTTTACATTAATAAAAAGATTTTTAAGAACAAACCTATTTTTTACTATTAACGTGTCCTCTTCAGTAATACCACACAATTTGTTGATTTCTAACAAAAAAAGTTTTATGATATTTTTCAAATATTAATGACTAACGCTACTGTCACAAAGAAGACACGTCTCTAAATTTTGTTCAATGTGATATTATTTTCTTTACAACTTTTATAATAATAATAAAACAATATGATTATTTTCCAGCAAAAGAAAAAAAGTAATTATTTATATACTTATCTGTATTTTACATTAAGTATTGTAATTAAAAAAGTCGGAAATTTGTTTTGAATCACACGAAAATTTATTTTTACATTGTAAAAATTACAGATATTTATAAAATTTTTAGTTACACGGATAATAGTGAAACGAAATTTGAAAAACATCACAAAATTTATAATAAGCAATTAAATTTTTTATGAATTTGCATTGTTAATATTGCTAGGAACAAATGGCTTTTTTATTTCCTGAAAGTGATAAATAAGTAACTGAAAACAAAAACCAACAAAGTGATATTACTTTTCGTATATTTTTTTGCAACCATTTAAGTCAAATAGTTGGGCTTCGGTGATACGAAATCAGAATCTTTTTTCTTCGAAAAATTCTTCATACCATACCAGAAGGTTTAATAAAATTTATTCAACAAATCAACGTGTTCAGGCTTTGACAGTGGAAAAGTTTTATACGGAAAATTTCAGACCAAGTTTTCATCCATGTATTTGATAAATTACGTATAGTTGAAAAGCTGATATACAATTTAAGTCCAGATTCTTTTTTAACGTCTACACAATATTCATTTGATGTTTTATTGACGATAAATGTAATGTGTGTAATAATCAAAAATTTACTAAATGTGGTTTGTGTGAAAAAATACTGTGCTTCAAGCCTTTCTCTCTTTTTAGAAAGTCATTATTGTAGATTATTGAAATTATAAATATGTTTTTAAAAAATACTAAATTGTATAAACTTTGCTTGATTTGAATAAGTCATCTGAAAAATTCTATTACTTTTTTATTTTTTTTCTTAGAAAATAATCAGATTGTTATAACAAAATTATTTTAAATTAAATATCATATTGGATACAATTTAGAAACATGTCTTCTTTGTGACAGTGGCGAAAATCATTAATACCTGAAAAATGTCAAGACTTTTTTTGTTAGAAATCAACGGAATTGTACAGGATTACTGTAGATGACACGTTAATACTAAAAAATAGGTTTTTTCTTTAGAATTTTTTTATTAATGTAAGATATAATGAAAAAAATGTAAATAATATTTTTCAAAAAACTGACAACACTGTATTCGTAAAAAGCTGTTGAATATATATTATGTCTATTGCCTAATGATAATAACAAACAGTTATATTCCAGCCATATTGTAACAATAAATAAATATTCATAAAAAAGTGGAAAAAAATTCCTTTAAAATTGACATCAAAGAAACAATTAAAAGTTTTTGTTTACAAAAAATTAAAGCTCTTGTAGTGACAAATATTTTTTATAGAGGTCATTTTTTTCTTAAATCAACCATTTGTAAGATATCAATAAAATTATGTTTCGTCATGGTCCTTTCCTTACTAGCAAATGAAAACATTCTGTTATATTTATGAAAAACATTGATGTATAGAACATTCTCTTAACGAAGAGAAAAAGTTGCAAAAAAAATGTTGAGAAATTTTTTAATGAAAATACACAAAAAGTGACAACGTTTTTTAAAAGTTTTTGGTAAACATTCGAACCCTACTAGCAGCCAAACATTTTCTTTATGTGAAGAAAACGTTTATGAAATTAAAGTGTGTAAAGAAAACGGAATTACTACAAAATTAATAATAATTCATAACTATTTATATTACTATTATTATTGTTAGTATTATTATATTAATTATTAATTTTTTAACGCTAAATGATGTAGAATAGCATAATTTCGGTTTATTGCAATCGTGACTTTCTGAACCTTCGTACGAAAACAAGATCAGTGATGCTAAAATCTCATGCATGCAAAAAAAAACATTGTATATATAATGGTCTTTTAGATCAGAGGTGAGCAACCTCTTTTAACAAGTCTTATCTAAATCTTAAAATTTTTATTAGGTGTATTATTATGTAAAGTACTAATGTAATGTCAAGAGGACGTAAATGCCGAACAAAATTATGTTTTCGTAAGACATTCTATTAATGTTTTCGTAAAACATTCTCTTAATGTTTTTGTGAAATATTCTCTTAATATTTTCCTAGAACATTCTCCTAATGTTCTGGCGCATGCGTCTTCTTGACAGAAAATTTTCTATTAAATGAACGTGAAGAAAACGATAATGAATGTTTTCCAAAAACGTTTTCTTCACGTAAAGAAAATGTTTGGCTGCTATTAGGGCTTTCAAAACCTCTAGCGGATACCCAGTGCAATGGTGGTACAAAATAAATGCTGCTTTTTTTGTTTAAGGATATTTTTAATCAAACGATGACATTTTAAAAAAAAATCGGTTCCTGACAGTTGAAACCCTTTCCTTGTAAATTATACCTAATTGCGGATAGTGTCGCCATTCGCCAATAACGCTTGTAGCCCCTCCCGCGTTGCCATCACTGACAATACCTGCTGCCATATTAGAATTACTATTGATTAAACCACCAACAGCTGACATCAGGCCACCAGAAGCTATTAAACTTGATTCCGCTCCATTACGATTTACAGCTCCACCTACTCCACTATTTAAACTAAGAACCGAACCCTTTGGATACGTCAAGAAACCGTTTTCCTTCGGAATGGGCAGCGTGCCTGAACCCAAAGATGAACAATCACTAAAGACCGGTAAAGAAAATCAAAAATTAGGGAAAATGATATTCTAAAGTAAATTATAATCAATTTCATTCACTGAAATCAGTTTACATTACCGCCAGCTTATGAGCAAATTAGGGACAAAATAATATTAATCAAAAAACAATGAACAAAAAAAGAATTAATCGAAAACCAGAACAAAATCACTTTTTAAGAATAAAAAAGTTGAAATATTGTTAGTGAGAATCGAAATATTAAAACCAAATAGCATAAATTTGAAGTGGCATCGTTGAAAAATTGTAAGTAATATAGCGAAACGAGTAAAAAATTTATAATATGCTTTTTCCAACATGTGAGATACAGCAATCATTACGTAAATCAAAAGGTCTAGAAAATTCAATTGTATACTTTTATTATTTTGTAATTTAAGAGCAACAACTGTACTAATTTTGTAATTTTATCACTAGAATTACTGACCGGTTAAAATGACCGATTACACAAATTGTTTACAGAATATGTCTTAAAATTCTATTTATAATATATATAAAATCCTAATTCTTTGTGTTGGAACGCTCAATTTATTGCCAAGTTGAACACTAAATTTGAAATATTTACAAAATAACAATCTAATTTTTTCTTTGTGACGGAACGCTCAATTTATTGTTAATTTGAACACTAAATTTGAACTTTCTGTGTATTCTAAAATGAAAATTGGAATTTCCAAACGCACACATAATGTTTTTTAGTCGATGTTTTCCAGACCATTTGATACTTTTCCTGGAAGTGGTATAGTTGGTTGTGGCGAAACGGGCGCAACGATCGCTTCTAGTTTTATAATAATGTTATGACCTTTTCTAAATTCGTGTATTTAATAATTTTATAAATTATTTGAAACGGCCACTTTTACTTCTCTAATACGCATATGTGATATATGTAGATGCACTAACCGTACATTTTCGCCGGTTATTTATTTTAAATACTTTTAATAAGAAAGCAAATTTGTGAGCAAGAAAATGTAAGAAAAAGATTGGAATAAAAACATTTTATAATAAAACCAAATTCAGTGAAAATATAAAGGACAAGAAATGATTAAAAAATGCAGTGCAAAAATAGGTCTCGAATGTATCTTTCTTTAAGTTTTTTTAACATTCTCGGTTTCGCAACAATAAATGCATGAGTTTTGTATAACTGGCAAAAAAATGTCAAGAATAATAGCACACAATATAAAGATCATATGAATTCTTTCAATAAATAAAAAAAAATAGAGCCAGTTAGACTTCACATAATTTATTTGATTTCTTAAACTCGTCCAAATGGAATTAAGTTAAAATTTTATTGACATTTCTTTTAAAATTTTAAATTTGAATAGTACATTCTTAATAGTTTTCTTAGAAATTTCAATTTGAATTCTTTCGGAAATTTAGATAACACATCGTACAATTGTTTTCCTTACATTTTCAATTGATTTATTATTAATTTCATCTGAAATTTAAATAATTTTATATTGAAATTCATACTTTTTACTGAAAAATATCATTTTGAATTTTAGTTTTTTAGTTTATTAGGAACAAACTAAAATTTTCTCTTTAAAAGACTTGAAAGCAGGGCTCCGAACCGTCTGAATTTTTTTTCGTTCCGGTTACGTTCCGGTTCGAAGGATATTGGTTCAGTTTCGGTTACGCTCCGGTTCGAAAGATATCGATTCAGTTCCGGTTTTCGGTTTAGTTCCCGATTTCGGTTCTACTCCGGCTTAAAAATTTTTTTTTTTAACAAAATATTTGTAATTTCATTTTTTTAGTTACTGTGAAATTGATAGATTATTACACTAACTCAAAAGTTATTACACGTTTTTAAATCAAAATTTTATTAATATAAAAAGTACATTAAAAAATATAATATAAAGTATTAATAAAGTTAATGTGTAAGCTTGTGAAGCTTTAAATTACTATTAATGCGTGCCTATATTCTTGTACAGTATTCTCTCCTCTTTTTACACAACTTTTATCACAATTTTGTGCCTTTTTCATGGTAATTTGATGCCAAAAACGCCCTTTTTTAGAGTACAAAAATTAATAGACTAAAATAGGGAAATAACGTCCTTTTACTATCAAGAGATTGATACTTTATTCCACCATTATATCTTCAGAAGTAAGTAAAAAATTACTACTTTTAGACTACTGTAAATAAAAAACAATGTAGTGTTTTTATTCGTTAAAAAATAGTCGGATTAAGTTCTATTAACATAAAATAAGTTGACAAAAGAAAGAAAAATTTACTGAAAAGAAAATGTAAAACGATGTTACAATCAAGTTTGTATTCCTTAAAAATGTTTGAAATTGCCTCTAATCACAAAATATTTTCTAGCATATGTTCACTTATACTATTTCTTTTTTTTCTTTGTGGCTTTCATTAAATTTATTTGCCAAAAACGAAAAACTCTATTTTCAACTCTATTCTCGATATTATCAAAAACGATTGAACAGTACAATAGATTGGTTTCTAATAAAACATTTTATCTCTGGACTTTGAACTCTATCATTTTCGTTACTCTGTCGCTACACTCTTAAAAATAAATTTAAGGCCCGAAAAAACCCGTTCAACACTAACTTATGTTCTCGACGCTCGGATTCGAGGTATGCGGCGTGAACGTGCGAATTGCGCACCGAAATACGTGCTTAATTATTTTTTAAATCAATCGTGACCACTCTTTAATAATAATAGTTCGTAAACTATCAACAACGAAAAGCGTGCTTAATTACTTTCGAAACTGTTGTGACAACTTTTTAATAATAAAATATGATGTCACTCAAATATGGTGACTTACAACAGCGATGCCGTAGCAAATTATAAATCAAAGTCAAAATTACAATTCTGGCTCCGAACCGGTTCAATTTTTTTCCGTTCCGATTCAAGAAAAAAAATAATAAAATTCAGTTCCGGTTACACTCCGGCAAAAATACCGTTCAGTTCCGGTTCGGAGCCCTGCTTGAAAGTTCTAATGCACAAAGTTTGCCGAGCCGGCTTTTATAATGAGATACAACAATCAACATATCTGTTGGCTCCAAAAAACATGTTTGAGATAAATGTACAGTAAGACCCCGCTTATTTGTTTCGCTTAGCGCTGTTTCATGTAGCACTATTTTATTTCAACTCGGAGGTTCCCCCACGTTAAGCAAGGTCTTACTGTACATTAAAAAAATATCATTATGTAAAAATTGTAGTGATTCAAATAGTAGCTAAACTTCAACAAAAAATAAACAATAGTACTATATTTATGTAAAGAACTGTATATATTATGCACGTTCATTATTAGCATAAAATGTTTTATATTGCTTAATTTTTCTTTAAATTTTGCATTTTGCTAACTAAATACCACACCAAAGTAGCGTAGCAATAGGGATGCAAGGCGGGCACTTTTCCCGGGCGACACTTTACTAATGAACGGCAAATTTTCTATTCAGTAGTATTCCACAATTGCAACCAATAACGCTACTTGTGAAAGAAGCTCTTCTAAATTAAAACTTATTAAGAACTATTTATGTTTAATGATGAGTACCAATAAGCTTTCTGATTTAACAATTATAGCAGTTGAGCATCAAATAAGGAACGATTTTGCAATAGAAACACATAAAAAATTTTGTAGAAAAAATGCAAAAAGATTAAAATTACAAACTAATTAAACAGTAATTTTTTCATAGGAGGCGGTATTTTTTAATTTTTCCCAAGGAGGCAAAAGCGTACGCTACGGCATTGCCACATCGCTCAGCTTAACCACCCTGAGAGCATTTGTTTTGACAATATTGCTAAAAACTTGCTACATTTTTGCTTTTAGTAAATATGTTGTTTGTGCGATCTATTTCTCGCTTTTTTCTTTTATTACCTAATTTTTTACTAAATTTCTGCTATTTGTGTGTGTCTGTGTGTGTGTGTGTGTGTGTGTGTGTGTGTGTGTGTGTGTGTGTGTGTGTGTGTGTGTGTGTGTGTGT
>AGDA01000622.1:0-14916 GCA_000281935.1 Mengenilla moldrzyki | reverse complement strand
TTTTTCGATTTTGTCCTGGCAACACTGATTAAACTCTTCATTCTGTATTGAATTTACTTGCCATATTGATTTATGACATTGTTTGTTTACATAAATTTGGGTTTTTTATAACTTTTGGTAAATCATATACAAAGCCAAAGGATTTCTTACCAGTCCTAAAGCAGAAACAATAACTATGTAAGTATTCAAATGAAAAATTTTTAGAAAAACCGTAAAATAGTTGTGCAATATGCTTGTGACAAGATGGTAAAAATAATAAACACGATTTCTTTGAAAAAAATCTAGAAGATTTTGTATGAGTCATAAAATAGAGAAGCCAGTTTTATCCGGTCAAATAATCAAGATCAGAAAACGCGGTAAATTTACTCTCAGAGTTTACTTCGAAAAAAAAGTTTTTTTAATGAATTAGATGAAAAGGAGAAACTTGATCCAATTGGATTTCGTAATGCTATTATTGCTGGACTAGAAAGCTATTCGGAAACGTTGGACTTCGAAGCAATTTACAAATTCTTGGACTTAACTGGTGGAAAGTTCGATTACACACGCTATGGCGAATACTTGTTTGAAATTCTTATCACTGGCAGTGCTATTGGTAAGCTTTTGATATTTAAATACTCGCTTAACTCAGTTGAAATTCGAAATTTTATATTCTAAAAGAAGTATTGTAATGAAAACTTGGATTATAATAGTAATAGTATTAAAATATTTTAACACTAGATTTACCAAATCAGTCAAATGACTGGTTTGCATTTTCTCCCTAAAAATTTACGTTTTACAAATATATTTTTACTTGATCTAATTAGGCTGAGCAAAGTGAAGACTTTCTAACTCGAAAAAAAATACGTGTGCGTTATGCGATAACTTCCTCTAGGTTTAAACTTTTCGACAAAATTTGGAATATAAATTGACCTTTTAATTTGTCTTTTAATTTTGAAATTTTTATTTTCAAAAAAACTGCTAATTAAGCTATAATAAATAGCGAGAAAATCTGAAAATTTTACCTAATTTTAATACAAAATTTGATGAAATTTACTTAAGTGATTTTTAAGTTATGAAGAAAGGTACCGAACACTTTTTAAAATGTGTTTTCAAAAAATACCCCTACTACTAGGCTTTTTTTCAAATTTATAATAAAGCAATAAGCTTTTTCTCTGCTAAAACTTTATTATCTTTTTTTAATTACTTTCTGATGGTTATTAACTTTCGAAACCTAAGAGACAGCTCTGGGGCCTATTTGGGGAAAAAATGGGGGTTTATTTACTTACAATCGTGTTTTTTTATTTATTTATTTTTAGACAAGAGAAAAAAATGGATATTGAACACACCAATTTATGAAGAAATGCACTTTTTGGTGTTTTTTAAAATTTTTTTCCTCACAACTTAGGAACTTTGTAGAATAACTGTATGAAATTTGGCATCGCAATTAAAGAACATTTGTTAATTTCTGTGATATTCACTCGAATTATTTAATGAGTTTTTTTATTTTTGAAAATACAAGTTCAAAAACAGTTTTTTATCATTTCTAGAAAAAGACGAATAGGAGGCAGAGAATAATTTTATTTACCTTCGTTTTTATAAATAACACTGTTAAACACTAAATAGGTTGATTAAAAACTGATATGAAATTGTAAATGATGTTGGTCTCGTGATACATAAAATCGTATTAGTTTTTTCCCATTACGTCACATTTTTGAGATACAGAGCGAAAACGAATTACAGTGTTTAAAAATTTATAAATCACAGGCATGTGGAGCTGAAAGCTTCAAAAACATCTTAGAAGGGCTCAATGAGTGTTTAAGACTAAAATTTCATTAAAAGATCTTGAATAGGTTGAGAGTATTTAATTTTTAAGTGCGAAAAAGTGCAAAAAATCAAGTTTTTTCATGATTTAAAAAAATGTTTTCTTTTTTTACTTCCGATTTAAAATCATTGGTGAAAAAAATTATAAATTTATCATAAAATATAAGTCTAACATTAAATATTGTGTACGAAAATTTTTTTTCCGATATACGGTTTCTGAGATATAAATTTTTAAAATAAAGCGTCGAAAAATAAATTACAAATGGAATCTGATGTAAAGCGCTTTCGTATCTTCTGAATAATAGAGGTACTGTAGCGATGTTTAGCACGAAAAAAAAAACATAGTTATCAAAAATATAAAAAAATTTTATAATTTTGAAATTGAAAATTTTTTTTAGAAAGTTTTAATTAAAAGTCAACGTTAAAATTTGGGATTTTTTATAATATTGATTAGAATGGGTAAAAATATTTAAAGGTTGTTTTTTGCTATTTAAGCTAATACTTCAATTGGCTGCAAAAATTCAAAATCCCAAATTTAAATTTGTGGAGATCTTACAAAAATTATCTGATACATTTCATAGGAATAGATAAGAAAGTGGTGATAGAGGTTTCACTTGAACGCTTTTATGGGGTTGGGGTGTAAATTTTGAAAAATTTAAAAATTTTAAAAACCTATTTTTTAGTACGTATATGTCTTACATTCAAGCAAGTTAAATCAATTTTAAAGGGGATATTTTTACGGGGGGAGGGGGTGAACATTTTGAAATATTTATTATTTTAAAAATTTTACAACCAAAATTTTTTCTTAATATTTATTAAGAATATTTATATTTTTTATATATATTATATTTTTAATATTTATGGTGCTATGAATAAAGCAGCACGCTCAAATAAACAAATCTTTTAATGGATTTGATTTTAGTTGATATTACGCATCATATAAAAACTAGCTATTCGTTTACATTTATATACAGAGGCTGTGTATAAATTATTACATTTGATTACTTCGAGATTAATGTGCTATTGTATCTCTCCATCCATCGATTTTCAAGCCCGCTTTTCCTGTTCGGGTCATGGGATTTGCTATTGTAGTAAAACTGTAATTATTTGATCTTATTTATTTTATTTTATTTCATTGTTTACGTCACGAACTATCGAACTTTTGAAGATTCGCAGCAAAAATATATGTAGCGTCATAAAAACATTTCACTATAAAAACCAATACCATTATGTAGAAGTTGTATCATTAAAGAAATTTTAATGTACTACAGTTTGAGAACCCCTTGTCTATATACAGTGTGTAATCTAATACTTATAAATAAGAGCCGCCTAGATCTATGTATACCATGTTTTTTTTTGTTTTATGGCCGCCAACAGTTTATGTAACATCAACTTTCAGAGTAACTATGTAATTATTTTTACCTTATCTAGATAATAAAGATTTTATTTTGGTTTTGCATTGGATCGTATAAAGGAGGTGACAATATTATTCAAGCAAATGTTTTTGTAGATCTATGGAGAAATTTGAATATAAAAAAAAAACGATTTGTATGTTAAAAAGCTTAGGGACTACTTATGTAAACTATCTAGATTTGTCAAAATTTAGTGTTCGAAAATCTTTTCTCAGTAGGAGAACTATTACATCATAGCTACTCAAAGTTATTCAACTTATATGCTTTGTGAATGTTCGAGTAAGTTTCCGAACACGTTTATAATTTAAATTTATTTTATCGGAAAAATTATTTTTATTTTAATGTTTAAGAGTGATTATAAGAACAATAAAATATTTATTTAGCTGCTATTCTTAAGGCATAACATTTCATTCTTAAAGATATGATTTTTTTGTTTTCGATCGGAAATAAATTGAGCTTTTGTTTACTTTTTGGTCTTATTATTTTTAAACTATTAGGAAGCAGTGGAGCCAATGCGCAAGAATCGAACAACTCGTCAAAGACAAAGGTTTGTGTTTTTGGATCACCACCGGAATTCGACTTGAATATGCTGAAAAGCTGGGAACAAGTTTTTGTACGATTGATACGTCGTTACAAATATTTGGAGATGAAATTTCAAGAAGTGATTAAGAAGATACTAACATTTTTGAAATGTGTGGCAGCTGAAAATCAAATTAAATTGTCAACGATGCTTTATTTGTGGATTAGTGATGGTTTATTGCCATTATCATCTATTTGTGCACTTAATAATCAACATTTGAATAAAGACGATACATATCCAGTACTTAAATTTCTGGTTAATGTCTTTAAACAATGGATGGTACACAACGAGATGAAAAATTTATGGTTTTTGATTAAAAAAGTTAATTTTGAAAAGAATTTTATGATATTTGTTCCTCCTGATGAACGCGGTAAAGATTACTTTTGGAACTTATGGAACGAAGCGGGCCTAAGCGAAATCGTGAAAATGTACGATTTACATTATTCAATGATAACTAAGCGAGAAATATTAGAAGTTTGTATCCTTTACTTACATTTCGAAATTGATATTCTTTTTATTAAGGATTTGATTCGTACACTTGAGCAAAATAACACTCCTGTAAACGAAATTATTGAAAACGTACACGATCAAATGACCAAGACTGTTTCGAAGACGAAAACAATTATTATAACTGAACCTGAAGTGATTGAAATTATTTGGTCGGCGGTCATGAGTTCTTTTAATAAAAAGGAAGTTAGTTTCTATTATAAATTTAATTACATTCATACTGTATACATAAACTTATTTATTAACTACAACTGCAGTTTTAAATAGATTAGTGTCCAGCTCCGATAACCTCAGCAAGAAATTAATTTTCTTAACTCCTCGAAGCGTAATTCATTGTTGATCATAAACATTTATTTTGATCAGTTTTTTTATTCGGTATTTTGGGGTCGCACTTAATCAGTTACCGCATGTAACTTACAAGGAAAGGTCCCGAAGTTTCACACGCTGATTTTTTTCAAAGTAACTTCATTCGATTAGACATGCTCGGATTGTAAATGTCATATGTCATTCGTGGGATAATTCATTAGGGGATAAGTTAAATAGCAAACATAATAGCAAAACATAAAATCACTTATATCTCAAATGCAGTTTATTTTTTTAAAAAATCATCTTTATAAAAGTTTTACAGAACAAAGAAGTCTATAAAAATATTTTATAAAAGTGTTTAATTGATGTTTATCTCTTGGAGGAAATTTTGAAAAAACTGGTTTTTTAAAATTATTTTACGTTTTTTCGAGGTTTATTAGAGTTATTTATGTCAGTTTACGCACGGGAAATTTCTTACATGCTATTTTATCCAACACAATAATCAAAACGTAGTTCAACCACCGTGCGGCGTTGTAATCGGTGAAACTCTTTTTTTAGTTTTTGCCTTTTGTTCACGTTAAACACTTTTCTTAAAAAATAATAATATACGATCAAAGAAATGATTAAAATTAACAACTTTAAGGGGCAGTAATGACTTTTTATGAAGAAAAAATGTTTAATTTTTTTTCTAGACGTCAGTTTTTTTCTAAATGCTCTTATTGGAATTTTTTTGGGATTGAAGAAAATATATGCATTTTTTACGATAACATCGGAGAATGAAGAATAAGAGAATAAAATATCCGAAGAAAAATCGTTTACATCAACAAATCTGTACATTTTATGAAAATGGCTTATGTAAAATATATAGAAACTAAAAAGATCTATAAAAAAATTTACCCTGTGACCATCAGATATCACTGTGTTATTGAAAACTCAAATTTTTGGTGATATATCACACTGGTGTTACATAATTTTCGTGTGATATAGATATCAGCTTTACTTCACTGTGATAAATGAGTAAACTCGTTTTATATTATCATTGTGATAGTCAAAAAAAGTGTATCAAGTGATCGTAAAAATGATATAACTGTGATAAGAATCATCTGACAGGAATTGTTCACTCTGTTTGAAAACAATGTATACATATTAAACTTTGTAGAAGAAAATACATTATATATGTGATGTAATTTTTTACAACATCATATCATCATTTCCATTAAAAAGCAACTTATTTAAAACTGTGCACTTTCTTGTCCTTTTTGTGATATCCCTAATTACTTTCCAGAGTGATATCATAGTGATTAGTTTATCACAGTTTGGTTCACAGGGTAGTAGCATTTTGTGATTTGAAATTTTTTTGGCGTCTAATTTAAAAAAAGTAAAGTTTTTTTTTAATGTTTTACATAGTTTAAACGAATAGTGCGTTATTTAACGTTCATTATATAATAATTTAAATAGATATCTACGACTTATTTCAAAACTTTAAGCAAATTTCTTTTTTGTTACTTATAATAGGACAGGAAATCATTAATATGATAAAAATGATTTGATTTCGTATTTTGTAATGTTCTAAATTTTTTTTCTTTAATAGGATTTATTACGGCAAAATGCGATGCAGTGTTTGAAGCAAAATATTGAGCTGTTCAAGTATTTTACAAAACAGAAGGAAAGTGAAGAAGCTTTGATCAAAAAAATTCAGTGTGATTGTTATGATAATCTACCACTTATGGACCTTATTGAACGTATTATTTTTCTTTTTTATCAAAGTAAGTCACTATTTAATTTAGCTACCTTATTTTGATAGCAAATTTATACAACATGTATATTTTATATTATTACCTTATTACACGAAGAGTAGTTTTTTAATTGATTTTCACTTAGTTTATTGATAAAAGAAAATTGATTTGTATATTATTGTCTTCTGTTGATTTCAATTAATCAGTAGCAATAATATTATGTAAACTTTATAAAAGAATTGAAAATTACGTGGAAAATATTAAGCAAAGAAATCATCTAGTTATTAAGCACTAAAAAATTGTATTTGTATTTTACCGAAAGAAAACTTGATGATTTTAGAACATTATCATTTGTTATTTCAATTTAGATGATATTTTATCGGAAGACACGATTATAAGTTGGTATAAGTCAATAACGGGAAAATCTGTGTTGATTGAAAAAATCCAGAAATTGATTGAATGGTTGGAAAATGCTGAGGAGGAAAGTGATTCGGAATCGGAAAACATTGGTCGTACGGCTTAAATTTTTGGGGATGCGTCTGTTAATAAACTTTGTCATCACGTTATTGGAATCGGGTAAAACATTAATTTAAACAAATTTTTAGATAACTTATTTAAGGAACAATAATCTACTTTGTTGTATTTCTTACCGGTGCCTTAAAAACTATTAATACTACAAATTTTTGATGAAAGAATAATAAGAATTGAATTATAAAATGTGATTAAATTGTTTATTTAAACTTAATATACTGTTAATTTTGGGATGGAATATTTGGAAAAATATCGTATCCGGATTCCATATCACTTTTATCATTATTGCTATCAAGAACATTCGTTACTCCGCTTGTTTCTTCTCGACTAAAGTTTAAGCCAATTTGATGGTATCGAATTGGATAAGTAAGCTGGTTGCCTTTATCCCATGTCATTAACTCCTAATAAAATTAAAAAAAAAAAACATCATTAAATTATTAAATTTTTCGTGAATTTAAACCTTTTATTTTAGTAATTTTTAGAAACATATATATTTTAAATTGATTTCACATTATAAAATCGTAAGCTCCCAATACTATTTTTTTAATCTAAAACAAAAATAACAATATAAAAAGTTGTGGTTTTGAAAAAGCTTTAACAACTTAGAACTTAAGTACTCATAGACGTTTGTTTTAAAGTCTTAAATTCGTATTTTGGCGACCGAAATTTCGATTTGGGGGCGGAGCCATAGCAACGAAAAATTCGAAATAATTCGATTTTTTTTTTCAAAGCAAAAATTTTTCTGAACGAGAAGTTTGTTCTGTGATATTCAGTTCTTTGCACCAATACACGAAACAAATCAATTCGAATTTACTTCCCATTTTGGCGAAATATAGGCAGAATTTTGAATTTAAATTGATTCGAAACAATTTTATCCACCGAAAAACGGCTTAAAGTGTTATATAATAACGGTGGCCAACTTGTGGCTTGTGATGACATAGAAGAATTGTGTTCGGAATTGAAATTTATGAAGTAATGTATACAGTTCTTTTTCATTATAGATATTTTGAAAAAAAAAATCACGGCATAATTGTTAAAGGCTCATAATGAAAAATTTATATTAAAGCATAGAAAATAAACATTGCCATTATTTAAAAACACAATTTAATCATTAAAATTTACCTTATTTCTATGATTGTATGTTAGCATGGTAGTTTGACGAAACGGATTTGTGAAATGTAAAGTTGGCTCCATGATACGATTACGAAATAAGTCAAGAGATAAGCGCATTTTTGTAATGCGTTCTGAACCGCTGTCAATGCCATATAAAATACCGCATAGCACAAACATCTCACCCATTTTATTTTGGCTTATACTGATATTCCACATAAATTCAATTTCCATCGAGTTACCATTAAGCTATTCAATGTCAAGTTTGTTAATGTATAGCAATTTAAAATAAGTAAGTTTTAAATCAGTATTTCCCAACATGAGCCCATGGTCCACAGGGAGACAATGTGATAGTTTAAGGTAGACAATTCAAAAATGGACTTAACCAAATTTAACCCATTCGTTTCGGGTAATTTAAATATATTGCTAGGTATCTGCCAAATTTAACAAAAAAAGTAAATTAAAAAACCCTGTTAATATTTATTAGGTGTAATTTTGTTTGACGTTACCATACTATTAATTTGGTGATTAGAGTTATCAAGTAAACTGTCGGAATTTTTCGAGGGATATGCCAGTATGGGGACCTTAAAACTTTTAGAAATATTAAAGGTGAGGCGTTGCACAAAAATGTTGAGAAAGACTGTTTTAAATCAAAAATTAATTAAATAAAATTAGTGACAAAATTTGTAATAAGATTTTATCAAATTTAAAACATTTTTTATATAAAATATATGCGAGTAAATGTAAAAAAAGTTTCAAAGTATTTTGAATCATGGTATGAAAATGATATCTTGTTTTAAAATAGTTGCCGATTTTTAATATTTTTTTTAAATTTGCGTCATGATCAATTGTTAAAAATATTTCACTTAAACCTTAAGTAAACAATTCTGAAGTGTGATCGAAACTTGAAGTTTTCCTACAATTAACTCAAAATATATATTTACACTTATGAATCGAACTTGTGTGATAATACCCTGTGTGCCATAACAAGAGAAAAAAATTTTTTTTCTATTAAAACTTGTTAAGAACTGGCTGCAATGACTTATAACAACCTTTTTAACAGTTGTTAATTTCCTATTTGCAGTAACAAGTTAATAACAATGTTAGAGAAATAAGGTCGGCAACAGGTTAGTAACAGAATATTGATGAGTATCGGAAATGTCACAAAAGAAACCTGAAATCGTGATTTTTCAAGACTGACGTGAAAGAAAAGCTACAACCGAAAGGTTTCGATGTCCTTTCTCATTTACCATTACTATTTATTTATGAAAGATTCCTATAACTGTTAAAAAAATTATTATAATAGTTGTTGCAACAAATTTTTACCAGAAAAAAAAACTTTTTCTCTTGTTATGGCACACAGGGTATTGTGCACCAAAATAACAATAAAATTATTTTCTTAACAGGCTTATAAACTATGTCATAGCACTACTACTCAAGTTTTTTTTGTAGCATATTTAAAACAGAATTTTAATTAATTGAATTCTTTGTTAAAAAATAACAAAAAGTAGAATTTCTAATTTTAAGCATAATCTACAGAAAGTTATCGGACGATATTACAAAAGCAGATTGTCTACGAAGTTATAAATTCAATAGTAGAAATCTTCAAATATGTTGTATATAAATATCATCTATTTGTTCTTTGACAAATAAATTTGATATTTAAAAAAATACTTTAATTTATCTCATTTATATACCTTCATAATGACTGTATTATTAAAACCAGCTAGTCCATAAATGACCCAAAGGCCATTGTCGTCAACACTGAAGTCCATCAAATTATATCCATTCTGATATATAAATCGTTCGGTTTCAAGATTTGGAACATTCAGAGTTTGGTAATGACCTTTATTTAAATGAAACTTTATAATACGTGGTCGGTTTTTGTCTAAATAAAAAAAGGATCCATTGTATATAACATGAGTATTGCCTCGAAATGGATACTCTAAACTATACACTTTGGAAGGGACATTAGTACGAAACGCATGCTTGTTAGCAAATTCGAACAGAGAATGCGAATCATTTTCACTAGTTGTCCAATATTTATTAGCATTAACCGGTGTAAATCCAGGCTCAGAATCCCGCATCCATGCTCCGAACGTCTCATTTATGTAGCGTGAAAATACAGGTTTTCCAACAGCATATAGCTGACAATCGGTTGTGCGATTTCGAAGACCGATTACTGATACGTTGCTAAATGGTCGTATTTCTAATCCACTTACCAAGTCAATTATTGAAAATGTAGATTCGCTACATTTTATATCCTTCATACCAACACATTCCGGACATATGATTGGTGCTGGACACAAGTCTTCCATAGATACGAATTCTGGAGCTTGGATACCATAAATGAACACACTGGAATGTGTTTCATGACGAGGAGCCGGTATCAAGCCTAATCTAGGGTCCACTTCTATTTTTTATTTAAATTGCAATCTTATTTCCTAAACTGTTTTAATTGAAATGTAAACATGTTTTTGAATGTAAAACATTCATATAACACTGGTCTACAATTTGAAACTTTTTTTTTAGTTGATTGAAAACTAATATGAAATTATGAATGATGTTGGTCTTCTGATGTCTAAAATTGTATTAGTTTTTTCCCATCACGTTAAATTTTTGAAATACAGAACGAAAACAAATTTTTGTCTTTGAAAATTTATAAATCACAGGCATGTGGAGTTAAACGCTTCAAACATATTTCAAAAAATAGAAGGATCCAATGACTGCTTAAGTCCAAAATTTCATTTAAGAATCTTAAATAGGTTGAGAGTATTTAATTTTTAAGTGCGAAAAAATGGCAAAAAATCAAGTTTTTCATGATTTAAAAAAATGTTTTCTTCCTTTACTGCCTGATTTAAAATCAGTGGTGAAAGAAATTATAAATTTATCGTAAAATATAAGTCTTAGTGCTTTTGTATTTTCTGAATAATAATAATATTTTTTTTTAATTTCAAAATTATAAAATTTTTTTATATTTTTGACAACTATATTTTTTTCGAGTTGAACGTCACTACAGTACTTCTATTATTCAGAAAATACAAAAGCGCTTTACATCGGATCCACGTGTACTTTATTTTTCCATGCTTTAATTTAAAAATTTATATCTCAGAAACCGCATATCGGAAAAAAAATTTTCGTACACAATATTTAATGTTAGACTTATATTTCATGTTAAATTTATAATTTTTTCACCAATGATTTTAAATCGGAAGTAAAAAAAGTAAACATTTTTTTAAATTATGAAAAAACTTGATTTTTTGCCATTTTTTGCAATTAAAAATTAATTACTCTCGACTTATTTAAGATTTTTTCATGAAATTTTAGACTTAGGCAGTTATTGATACTTTCTATTTTTTGAAATATTTTTGAAGCTTCTAGCTTTGCATGCCTGTGATTTATAAATTTTCAAAAAATGAAATTCATTTTCGTTCTGGATTTCAAAAATTGACGTGGTAGAAAAAAAGTAATATATTTTTAGCTATCACAAGACCAACATTATGAATAATTTCATATCAGTTTTCAATCAACCAATTTAGTGTTTACAAGTGTAATTAAGATGTATACGATCAGTGTGTTTTAAATTAAAAGAATAGTTCGCATTCTATAAACGAACTGGTCGTAATTAGTTACAGATTTCCACAATGATTCGTACAACCGTTTTTGTGTTGAAGTTGTACTTAAAATTTTTTTTCAGTAATTTTTAAGATGATTATGGTCAAAAAAATGTTTTTCTGTATGTCACTTTTGTATAGATAGTGTTCCAATATAGGATCATTTATACCAGGGGTGTCCAATCCACGGGTCGCATGCGGCCCTTTTGAAGATTTTTTGTGGCCTAATTAAAAATTTTGACTGTTTATGTTGTTTTAAATATGTGAAAAAATTAACTAAATTATCCATTAGTAAAAAAAAAGTTTCAAGTAAAGTACAAAAAAGTTTTCAACATTAATTGCAAGATAATAAAATATTTTAAAAGTTACACGATAAAATATTTAAAGTAACTTTTTGTTTTATATCGATATGTGTGGCCCATCTCAATTTAATAATTTTTTATTTGGCCTACTCACCTATTTGGATTGGGCTCGTGTGATTTATACGATCATTCTTATGTTGTTTAGTATGACGACAAGTGCCATACTAAACAATACAAAAAATAAAAACCAAAATAAGGTCAACAGTTATTAAAATAAAATAGAATAACTGATGAATAATGATCGGATCCGAATTCATTAGAAAAGTTTTTTTAATGATTTTTAAAAAATCAAATTTTCTTTCATTTTCAATCTTCGATCTTCCTGTACAGTCAAAATGAGAAAAAAATGTTTAATTTTTTTATTGATATCCCAATTTTTGTCCATTTGTATTATTAAAATTATGGTAAATATTTAACTTAAATTATGATACTTTTTTGCCAATCATAATTTTAAAATCTCATATTGCTATAACTAAAAAATTGATGTAATTGTAATTGCTGCTTTTGCTTTATTCATGACCGTTTTTTTTGTAATCGGAAAAAAGTTTTCATACGATCATAATGTAACATTCATAAAAATGACATGGTTTTATGTGTCTGAAATAAATTTTTATAATGATAGGATAAAATGTAACGTTTTAAAACATATTGTGTCGCATCAATGTGAATTTCTTTAGAAGTAACGTCGTTATTACATCGTGATCATTTGAGGTGTCATGTGATACAGCGAATCGAATATTTTTAAAACATCGATTAACTAAACCGTTACATGTTTCACTTTTCAATAAACGATTAAAGAATAAATGATCCTATGGCTTGACATTGTCTATACCAGGTGTGGCCAAACTTTTATTTCTTACGGGCGACGTAATCTGTAAAATATATTTCGCGGGCTTCTATGAACATGTTATGAAGTACTATTAGTTTAAAAAAAAATTCGTTGGTCAACACATTTCCGTCTTAAAGACTAAGGTCAATTTAAGGATCGTGCTTAAAAGTTTTATTAAATTTTCGAGTATACCTACATTTATAAACAAAATTTAAGTGAAAAATTGTTTAATTTTAGCTTTGTGGGCTACTTTCAAAGACTTCGTGGTCGACATATTGGCACCCCTGATCTATACAAAAGCTACATATAGAAAACTTTTTTTGGCTATAATCATCTCACAATTTTTTTTTAAGGCAAGACCTTTGTTCTTTAGTTTAATTTGTTCAAATCAATTAAAAACATCATTTCAATGATTTTAAAATAATCAAAATTTCATTCCATTTTTGATCATTTTTCGATCGTCATAAAATAATTTGGTATTATTTTATTAAATTATTGCTTAAATAACCGTAAATAGTGAACGAAGCCTTTGTTATGCCTTTTTCGTTTTTGGATACGCAGTAATGGATGGAAAAATCATCAGCATCTATTTTTGTAATGTTTAGAAACATTTTCAGTTTATAACCATTCTTTTCTAACGTTTCAATTCTATATTTATGACTTGGCTCCAATAAATGGCCATCAGATCGTTCCCAATAAGTAATAGGCTGAGGAAACGCTTCCACTTCACATTCAAGTGTCACATAATGTCCAGCGACTGCAGCAACCATTTGCTTATATATTCGAATCATCGGTGCAACTAAAAAATAAATTAAAAATTCGGACACCATTTTGTCATGACTTTATGTTTCTTACAATGAACTTCGACAAAAAATGTTTGGTTCTTTGAAGGTGGAATTCCATTATCGGCTGTACACTGGTATGATCCCATGTGAGCACGATTAATTTGAGTAATATTTAAAGTGTTATCATTTACTGATAAAGCTAAATATGTAAAAAACCTTGATTAAATGAAATTTTTTAACGATGAGAAATCAATTCACATTGTTAGTATCATTAGACTTAATTAAATTTTTTAACTAGTGATTACTATTAGGCGATAAAATTAAAACTCTTAATCGAATCTTCGCTGTTAGCAATTAAAGATAAAATCATTAAATTTATAATTCAGATTTAATGAAACTATATTTTTATTAAAATTGTACGTTGAACAAATCATTAGATCCTTTCTGTACTGAAATCCTGTATCAAAATATTTAAAATATGCTACGTTAAAAATTTAAAAAAAAATTATAAATTAAAAAAAATGCTGATTCCCTCCCAGAAAACCACGAAACATATTTAAGATGATATTAAATTAATAGATATTAAACAAGTGTCAAAAAATTTTATATAAAGTAAGAAGTGTATAAAAGTTTTGTGATACACAGGTCTTACGATTTTGCTCAAAAATATTTTCCCATTATTTTTTAACGCCCACATTTCTATGATTTATCGCTCATGTAAAAAAATCGTAAACAATCTCTGTGCCGATGAAGTAAAACCATTAAATTTTAATTTTTAGATATGAAAATTTATTTCAAGCAGAAGCCATTTTTTTTTCTCTAGTTTTTAGTCAGTTTCTTTTGTCTTACTGAACTTTAATACACAACACGCAACAAATATATTACGAATCTTGAAACTCTATAAAAATGGCACGAATTGCACTAATAGGTTCTGTGGTAATACATAAAATTAATTTTAACAATTAAATATATTTTTTAAATTAAATGTATAGTTTTGATTTTTGTAGTTTTTTATACAATTAAAATTTTAATTTAAATCTTTTTTTTTACTTGTACACTCTTCAAAATACACACTGTAGTATATATACTTAAATTTATAATCTTTATATATATTTAAAGCGGGGAGTTTTTGTTTCAAAATAATACAATGACACATCAATATTTTTAAACTATTAATGAAATTTTATGTACTACATGAAATAAATAATTTAACCAGTTAACCGTGTCTGACGACTATATTCGTGATGAAGATATAGCAAAATTTTGTTAAATTTTGTTACATTTTGGTACCCAAATTGTAATATTAGTAAGAACTAAATTTTATTTGTAAATTTTAAAATGTTT
>AGDA01000573.1:0-13013 GCA_000281935.1 Mengenilla moldrzyki | reverse complement strand
ATCAGAAGTTAACTGCTTTTTTGTAGTTGGATGTTTAAATTTCTACTGGATGACCTGTGAGTGAAACTTAGTTATATATAAGTAAGTGAAAAAAGTGTGTTTCTGCATGATTTTCAGATGATACCGACAAACTGAATAGCTTCTCTATTTATTGTGTCCGGTATTGTTGAAACAAAATTTTTGCAAAATAATTCTTTAAAGTGGTTTCAAAAAGGCAATTGGGGCCTCAGTTATGAAGCATTAAAATAAAACATTGTTAAATTGCTTAATTTTGAATGTATTTTATTTCACATGAATATCTTAGCAGTTTAATCAATTTTTTTTCCTTCATATTATTCATTCTATATAAAACTCGTGCGAAGCCCGGGCGATCAGCTAGTAAATAATAATGATGAAAGGGATTTAAAATTATGAATTATTATTTAGAGTTTATACACATAAGGAGTTTATTTTTCTTTGTTGACTAGTGACGGGTATATATAAATTGCTCTAAGGGTGCTATAATGCCCGGGGGTATGTGATTGGGAGCCTCTGATATAAGACAAAATTTTAATACGAGTATGTATTATTGTTAAACAATTAATTATTTCTCAACAGGTGTTGACACTAATTCATCAAAACATTGTTTCACTTTTTATTAAATAATTATTGAACTATTTTTGGCAAATTTTTAGTTTTTTTTTTCGCAGAAAAATGAAAATATCGATTTAATTGCATTCATTATCCATAACTTTTATATTATCTGTCTGATCGTCATAGAGATAGAAATTGACTCTTAAGCAGTGTTTGTGGTGCCAGTCGTAACGGAACATTAATGTATAATTAGCAAACACATAATTAATTTACTGAAATATGCTCTTAGAGTTTGATTACTTTGAACACTTGAGTCGACTCACAAAATAACGAATAGAAAAAAAACATTTATTTTCCGTTCGGAAAATGATTATAATTTTCATTTTAATGACACCAGGAGTGCTGCTATCAATTATGACGTCATAATTGACGACAAAATACAAATTTAACAACTCGCAGAGTAAATGCTTGTGCTCTGTGATTTTCTACGAAAAAACCATTAAGACTAAATAATTCAGTCTTAATTGACAACTTTGCCACGAAAAATTAACTGCAACATTAGCAAGCCTCGTGCGATTAAAATGGTTTCCAAGAACTCCGCTCTACTTTAATAATGGAAGTTTTCTTTCTATATTCATTATTCTCTGAGTCGATTATTTATTCGAAAAATACATAAGTTTTTATACGTGCTAATTAAAAGGGGAGGGGGAATTTTTAGAATGTAAGGTAAAAGCTTTTACAAATAACGTCCTCTTTTTTATTGTAAATCAATCGAAGCTCCATAATTAATATTATTATATTCTTTTCTAATTTTTTATCATAATTTACATTGTTGTGCCTAAAACGTTATCTACTGTCTCCATATAAAGACATTTATTTGTTACTAAATATGGAAAGTGAATATGAATTTTATCATATTTAATTTTAAGTTTTAATTATTTCTTATATATAATATTTAACATTGGAACTGTTTTAACACTAATAAACTTTAAAAATAAAACTTCTTTGATTATTATATGTTAAACTTGTTTTTTTTTACTTAATGGTTTATACTAGATATAAGTGCTATTAAAGTATAGGTAGTTATTTTTTCATATTTAAAAATACAAATATTGATTTTGTTTTAAATTAATTAAATATAAAACGTTTAATTTAGAAGGCAAAAGTATTAAGAAATATATATTATAAAATGCATTAAATTAGTCAAAATTAGAAAGTAAATTCCTGCTTTGAAAACGTTTCAAAACCATGTTAATTTGCATGCGATTTTTCTTCGATAAGTAATCTATTTTTATGAAATTTTTTTATATTACGACTTTTTAACACGTTTTTAAATGTTAAAATTTAGTAACATTATGTTTAAATATCTGTTTTATACACGAATATAACATGAAGTGAGCAAATTGTTGTTGTTGAGAAAAGAATGATTACTTTTGTTTTCTGTTGTTTCATTTTCGTTAAAACTAAAAATAAAAATCGATTATAATTCATCATCGATTTCGTATCTTTCTTCGTATAATCGATAGAAGCGATTGAAACAATGCCAAAACCTTAACACGATTTCCTTGACGTTGTCCCCGAATTTATAGATTTATTTTAGAAACTGCTTATGAATAACCCTAATTTTACGATTCCAGACAATATGAAGGTCACTTTATATTACATAAACGTCGTATAATCAATAATTGTTTAATTACCATTTATAACACTGACGTTATTTTGTTTAATGCTATAAGCGTCAATTTATTATTTATGTTTATTAAAGCTTCTTAATTGCTGTTCATCAATTCTTACATATAAAGATGTAAATTTTGCGAAAAATCATAATTAAATGAGAAGAGCAGCTTGCTAATTAAAAATTCAGAAAGTCGGTTCGGAGAAATAACTAACCATTGCACACAGTTGAAATCGAAACTTGTTCATGTACGTTTAGAGAACGGAACGCGATATTGCAAATGAACGCGGAAAACGAACAATTGACGTACACGAATAGTATTACGATCGCGAAATCGGCATTGTCGGCTTCCGGTAGCGATTTTCCGGTAGCGAAGAGTACAAAAGATGCTGTTCACTCCGATCTAGTACCGAACGGAGGGCTTAGAGCTTGGCTAATAGTTTTGGCATCGTTTTTTTGCAATGGAATCATTTTCGGCACTATTAACTCATATGGGCTCATCTACGCCACCCTGAAGGATAAATTAGATGCAGCTGGAATCGAGGAAGCATCTAGTCAAGCCGGTTTGCGAATTTTCCTTTGTTCCTCACGTCTTTTGCGAAAATATTTGTAGTTTTTCTTTGCTGTTGCGAAAAACAAAACAATAACTCTATTTTTAAAACAAAGTAAAATGTTTTGGACGTGTGGAAAAAGCAAAGCTTTGACTTTTAGACTTTTCGCTGAAATTATTGCGTAATGACTTTTGTACATAGTTTATTGTGTGCTTTTTTATGTCAAAAGACAATTACACTATTCTTTTTGCAAAAACGAAAATAGGATAATATGTTAAGTGGAAGATAACAGGTATAAACGATTATGTAACTTTATTCGATTTTACAGACTAGATTCTTTACATGTTATTAGAAAACCATTTGCAAAAACTGGCTAGAATTATAATTTTTTGTCCATAAATAACTTTTGTGTAGGTTTAATGTTTTTTACTATAGTTTTATTTATTAAGAAATTGATAGCGTTTATCTCATTGTTTAACTATTGTGTTTACAGTTGGTAAATAGTCTCGCTTACGCCTTTGAAAATTAATCACTTTTTACTTATGAACATGTATTTAAACAAATGAAGATATGAAGTAAAGTTCGAGTTCAAGTTAGATAATGACCTTTAAAAGGACAAATTTTAAAATGATTTACACGATTAATTATACTGCATATATTCAGGACGTACCGTTGTGTAAACTTATTAAAATACAAGTTCGAAATATATTTTCAGTTTTAATGCAGAATACAGAAATGAAATATTATGATTTTTAAATACTCTTTCAAAATGGTTTTATAATTTATTCGCTTTCTTTAAAACCGTTAATTTTTGCTGGCCAAAACTTTTCATGGTTTTATTTTCTTACAATGAAAACAATAATAGTAATTATGAAATATTTATTGTAAGATGATTTATAGTACTAAATGATTTTAACAATGTAATAAATTCAACTTCAGAATGCTATTTTTTTGTAAGAGTGATTTATTATTGCAAAAAAAGGACGTAATTGAACTTAAAATTGCTTTAAAATTGGTTAATTAAATTTTGTGCTAATAAATTTCTTGTGTTTTTCAAAACTTAAAATTTCATCTATGTTATTTAAGTTAGAGAAAAGTTAAACTTTATGCTATATTTAAATAAAAATCAAGACGATAATATTAGGTTATCTTTGAAAGTTATATCATGATTAATCTTTTAAAAATGATGAAAAATGAACGTTGAATAAACTATCAATTTTTTAATTTCATTTTTAAAAATATTTGAGTTATTAGAAATGAGATAGGAGGTTTATGAAGAAACCTTTTTGGAATTGAAGCACCTAAGATATTAGCATACAACCAGACGTTAATTTATTACTAAATACGTGTTATTTGATCTACAATTAAATCGTTTTCATTTGTTTCGGTTCTCTTTATCACACTAAAAACATACAAGGAAGCTAAATGATGCCAACTAACAATGTTATAGGCTGCATTCGAGAATTCAAATCTGAGTAAAAAAAGTGTAAAAAAAATTATATTTTTTGTCCAGATTTTTTTTGAATAATTAGGTCTTTGTTCAATTATTTTTTGAGTTATACACAAAACGGCATTTTTCATCTTTTTAGATAGTTTTTTAGAAGGATTTTTCTAATGTAAAGAGAAAAGTATTTTAAACACTCTTAATTTTGCAAAAAAAAACGATTTCCATTAAGTTAATTTTCGGCAATGATTTTTCAAAAATCAACATATCAAAATTAAAGTCAAGTGACAACTGTGGCATGTCATAAAGTTGCAAATGTAAACTAAATCTTTCAGTGACGTAACGAGCTTAACTCGCGCCCAGGGCATAATATAATTTTGCCCCCTTTCTATTCGAAAACCATTTAGTATTATATGTAAGATATATTCTTTTGGCGCCCCTTTGTGAGCAGTGTCCTGTGCATGATGCCTCATCGCACCCCCCTCACTAAGCCACTGAAATCTGTACGAAAAAATTTAAGAAAATCTTTAAAATTGTTTTTTATTTTGGTTAAAAAATTTGCCTAACTTATATATTTAGTCTACGTTTAAGGTTTTATTCAGTAGCATTATTTAAACCAAAAGAGTCATACATATTTTACAACTCTAAATAAATTTTATTAATATATTAAAAAGTTTCAAATAAAAATTTTCTTGATGTCTAATTTTCTTCTTTTTCATAAAGAAAAAGAATTTTTTTAATATTAGGCTTCCTAAAAGTTTAAAAATTGCTTGTATAGTTTTACTCACATCTATTATAAAATAAGCCATCGTTTTGGTGATTACACTAGTAAACAAATTTTACTTTTGATCAAAAGCATTAGATATGGCATATATATTCTGAAAGCTCATATTATGTGTATAGCAAAATCAAAAAAATTTTTAAAATTCCATCGCACAATTTTGATTAGTGATGCTCCAAAAGGAGTCTTGTCTTGTTTTCTCTTGTCTTGTAACTCTTGTCAAAAATAGTCATCGTTGTTGCCAAATAAACTTTTAATTTTGAAAAAAACCTAAAATATTCGAAAATACAAAATTTTAATATTTTCCAAAAATTTACATTAATTTCAATAAGTTGCTTTTGACTTTAACTCAAGAGGTGATTTTAATAAGGGGATTGAGGGTTGAAACGACAAAATTAATGAAAAATATTTTTTGCAATTTTTTATACTGGTTACGGTAAGCTGTGTTTGACTTTAAACCAAGGGGTGATTTTAAGGGGGTTGGGGTGGTAATTTTGAATATTATTAAATTTTTTTTCCTGTAAAACTACTTATGTATCAGTATACTTATGTATCAGTATCAATTATTGTTTAAAACTCAAAGGGATGGATTATTAAGTGTTGGAGCTGAAAATTTTGAAAGACAAAAACATTTTACTAAAATCTTTTATGCATAAAATTGAAACAATTATAGTTCTAATTCTATAAATTGCTTTTTTATTTTCACATAAATCAAGAAACAAATTATTTTACAAAAAAAAGGAATTTTGTATTTAAACCCTCAACCTCCTTGAAATTACCCCTTAGTATAAAGTCAAACACAACTTATCGTAACTAGTATAAATTTTTGCAAAAAAGAGAATTTTTTGTTAATTTTGTCGTTCAACCCTCAACCCCATTAAAATCACCCCTTGGTTTAAAATCAAAGTCAACTTAATGAAACTAGTGCTAATTTTAAGAAAAGTATGAAAATTTTATAAATTTTATATTATTGAAATTTTAAGGTTTATACAAAAATTTTACTGGCAACACTTAAGGAAAATTTGACAAGACTTACAAGATCTTGTCTTGTCAACCAGATAAATTATTTTATTCTAAACTTATTAATGCAAACTTTGTTAATAAAAACTTATTAATGAAAACTCAAATTTGAAAAAAACAACTGATAATTTTAAATTAGTGAATATTGAGACGCTGTATTTTTCTATTGTACAAGTTTTTTTTTTTAATTTGTAACAATAATAATAATAATAACTGAAATGTTTTTGCTTGGTTCTGTTTATTTGGTTAATTTTCTTCAATTTAAATATTTAACTTATAAAAAATAATTTTCATTTTCAGCTTTGATTGGCTCGTTAACAATTGGCTCAACATTTTTCCTTTGTTCTTTTGCGGGTGTTTTTACGGATCGTTTTGGTATCCGTAAGGTGGCATTTATTGGTGGACTGTTAGCATTCTCGGGCATGTTCCTAGCTTCATTTTTTCCTGAAAACGTCCAAGTTTTATACGCAAGCTATGGTGTTATGTTCGGGACTGGAGCAGCACTTTCTTATACGCCATCCTTAGCAATTCTCGGACACTATTTCGACAAAAATTTGGGCGTCGTTAATGGTTTTGTTACTACTGGTAGCTCAGTGTTTACTATTGCCATACCTTATGCACTTGATTGGTTGCTGAATAACAGGCCGTTTTTCGAATCGTTCCGTTTTTTAAGCTTTTTAGCTTTGATACTTATGCTTTTAGGTACTTTTAAGGCTTAGAATTTCCTATGTGGAAAAAAATTTATAAAATATACTAAATTGAACTTTAATTTTTTTTTATTTAAACATTTTATCATATTTAAATTTCATACAATGTTTTTAATATAAGGTTTTAGTTTATCAAAGCTGAATTATGAATTTTTGTATTTATTCAACTTCAAATGCGTTCTATTATATAGATCAGACTTCAGAATTTTAAAATTTCCAGTATTTCGAGGTTCAAAACATGAGAATATAATTGTATATGAGCACATTTTAGGAAGGCTATTACCAGACACTAATAAAAAAATATATTAAAAAGGCTTTTTTGATTTTTTTATTTTATTTTTGTATTTCAGTTTTCTAAAAGTAAATAAATTTGATTTCTGTCATTACTTTCTTATGTAAATAATTAGAAGCCTATATTGGGAAAAAATTGTAAAAAGGCAAATAAATTCAATATGTTAAGGCAGGGGCTT
This sequence comes from Mengenilla moldrzyki, assembly GCA_000281935.1. Lineage (NCBI taxonomy): Eukaryota > Metazoa > Arthropoda > Insecta > Strepsiptera > Mengenillidae > Mengenilla > Mengenilla moldrzyki. Next base: position 5,792 of record AGDA01000573.1, on the reverse strand, counting down.
CCAACCATTTTATACTCTGGAGCACATTATAAAATATCGGTTGGGTGGCGGGCACCACTTATTTTTAATCGATAAACACCTTCCATAACTTCTCATTTTTTCATTATTTATTTTCGTATATTTCTAATTTTTAAATAATAAACAAAAATAATTTAAAATTATGAATTATTATTTTGAATTCATACACACTGAGAAATGTGTTTTTCTTTATCGATTAGTGGCGGGCACATAAAAATTGCTCTGTGGGCGCCATGATTCCTGCGGGCACAGGGTTGGGAACCCCTGTGTTAAGGAATAATTTTTTAGAAAAGTTTTAAACTAATAAAAATTTGTATATTTAAAATATTGCTAAACGCTTTTTTCAAAGAACTTTTTAATCTGTCTATTTTTGCAGCTCCCTGAAATTTTTAGTTTTCGCGAAAGTGTTAATTGTTATTTTCTGTTTAAAATTTTAAAAAATAAAGTTATTAATATTTATTACTAATATAAGATGGGATAAACAACTAATATTGCACTTGAAATAAAAGGGCTCTACATTCATGCAATTTTTTTAATCAGGTTCATACTGAAAAGAATTTTTAATTCGATTTTTAAATAAATGTTTTTTGCCGAGGGATTTTTTCTTTTTTTAAAATTTTCACATTTTTCTTAGAGTTTAAATCAATGCTTTTGACTTGAATAGTAATAAAAATTCCGTAAAAAGTTTGTTGCTTTTTTTACAAATTCAAAACCATGAAGACGTTACACTTGTGTTTACACTTAATTTTACTCTACAGTTTCTAAAATTTCTATTCTCATGAACCCTATGTCAGCAAAATGTGTTTTGTTAAAAATGTTAAGTTTAATACTCTTGTGATAAAATTCAATGTTTGGCAACGATTTTAACTCGGGCAAAAAGAAAAAATTTTCTTTTTAATCTCAAAAGAACAATATTTTTTATCGTTGTTCATACTCAAGGATTCATACCTTTGTAACAAATTACGTATTTTTGACAAAGGCTTAAACTTAGTAATCGCTTAGTTACCTTATTTTTTTTAGATATTTGCTTGAGTTCGAATTTTGTTTTTACGATTTATGAATTTTTAAACTTTGAAATTGGTTTCTGGTTTATACTTTGTAAACTTGATGCGATAGAAAAATATTATTATCGTTTCAAGAGTCCGAGAACAACATATATTATTCAGAATTGCATTATTGGCTTTCAATTATTTAAAAAAGCTTAATTTTGTTTATCTTTTACTATATATTGCGTTCATACAAATTTATTTGGATCTACCTCTAGGAACTCTTAGAACGTAATTTTCTGATTTAAGGGTTCAAAAATTAAAAAATTATCTAAAATTTTTATCTGATGTTGTTTCTTTTTTTCTAAAAAAAATTTTTATTTAATTTAGATAAAATCGCGTTTTTTTAAATTGTTTCCAAACAAATATCACAAATACACATATTAATTTGATATATATAACACATTACTGTTTAACTTACAGCAGTGTTTCCTAACGTGAGGCCTACGCCTCACAGGGGGCAATTCAAAAATGAACTCGACCAATTTTAATCCCTTTATTTCGGAAAATTTAAATAGAATGTTAGGTATCGTTGTCAAATTTAACAAAAAAAGTAAATTTTTAAAAGAAATATTATAAATAATTGTTAGATAGAATTTTGTTTGACGTAACTAAAATATTAAGTGGGCGAGTAGAGTTTTCAAGCAAACTTTGTCGGAATTTTCGAGAAATATGTCAGTATGGGGCGCATAAAAATTCTAGAAATGTTAGAAATTCTAGAAAGATGGGGTATGGCTCAATAAAGGTTGGGAAACACTGACTTACAAGGCTCGGCAAAAAAGTGGCACAATTTTAAAACATCATTTTAAAAGTTGCAGTCAACACACATTTTTAGTTTAAAAAGAAAACTTTAGTAGAACCCCGCTTAACGCGCAAGTTATGTTTCATCAATGCAAAGCGTAATGCGAAAAGGTGCTAAACGAGGCTATGTTATCATATAAATAATTGAGTTAAGGGAAGATGAATAGTTAGTTTCCAGTTTAATGATTTTTTTGGTTGCTTCTTATCTTTTTTTAACTATCACCCATGATAATAACTAGAGATCATAATATTTGCCACTGTTAGTGGCAATTAATCGTTAGTGTATTATATAAATTTGTGTTTACAAATATGTTTCAAATGCTTCAAATGATAAAAATGCGTCTGAAAACACCTCACTAAACAAAAAACATAACTACAGTTTCAAATATGTTATATACATATTTGGAAACCTGGCGTTGCATACAATTTCGGGAATCCTCGTATTGAAATAAAAGAACGCTAAACCTAAACAGTGTTTAACAGCGTTAAGCAACGTCTTTCTGTAATTGAGTAGAAATTAACGATACACAAATTAGTTTCTCATGAAATGTTTATGAATTACCTCAGACCACTATCTGAAATTTTAATTATGTACATACTTATTTAGATGAAATGGGCTTCATTACTCATTCATTTTCATTAATCAATATTATTCTCTCGTGACAAAACCTCAACCGTACATCATAGTCTTGAGGATGAAGAGCTTCTACTATTTAAATTTTATAATGATGATAATAAAAGTCATTTTCAAATTTACTTTACATAATTTTCAAATTTACTTTCCTAGTTTTTTCTTCATATTGCTGTTGATGGCTTCAAAGTTTTTCATCCAGACTAAGATTGTTTTGTGAGAAGGCACTCGTTGAAATACGTATTAAGTATTAAATATTAAGTACGAGCGCAACTACCATCATTTTTATGATAAGGTTTTAAACACACGCTGTTCGCTTGTCCACGTATTCATCATAACTAAACTTATGTCTCCGGAACCAGAATAAGGCTATCCCTGCAACCAAACCTTTAACTATCCTCTTCAGACTTTCCTAAAATTGTGCCATTTTTATGCCGATCCCTATATTTTTAAAAATATTCTTTTCTTCATTTATCTCAAAATAATCATCCTTAAAATTTAGTAAACATATATTAACATATTAAAAAATCTGACTAGTATTTTATTCTTTTTCACTCTATGCACTAGGTTTGGTATTCAAGCCAACAGTAGCGGCAAAACAAATGCGTAAGTCAAATGGACGTTTCATTAACGTGTCACTATGCCATAATCGACGCTACGTCTTGTGGTCGATATCTATTTCAATAGCACTGTTCGGCTATTTTATTCCGTATGTACACATGGCGAAATTCGTACAGCTAAACTTTACTGGTGACGATGTTAAACTGCCCATGATCAGTATCGGAATATCATCAGGAATGGGTCGACTACTTTTTGGCTTTATTGGTGATTTGAAAAAAGTAAATAGGATAGTACTGCAACAAGTGGCATTTATCAGTATAGGACTGCTGACGATGACCGTAACGACCATTACATCATTCCAACTCTTTCTTCTTATAGTGTTCGCAATGGGAATTTTCGATGGTTGTTTCATATCACTAATTGGGCCAATTGCCTTTGATGTTTGCGGCCAGAAAGACGCAACGCAAGCTATCGGTTTCTTGCTCGGTGTTTGCTCGATACCATTAACGCTAGGCCCTCCATTAGCTGGCCTAATTTTCGATCACACTGGTTCGTACTTCGTACCGTTTTTATTGGCTGGGATACCACCTATTGTTGGAGGCCTTTTGATGACTCTAACACACTTCGTCGCTTGCACAACTACTGCGAAGAATTTTAATGATTCTTATGAAACTTCCACGGAACCTTTGAATCAGAACGGCAACAATTCCTGCTAAGTTTTTAATTAATTAGCTATTTTTTAGACGAAAAAGAGTAGGTTCGCTCTTCCTTTTATAGAACTTTGAAGGAATGTTCACGTTTTTGTTTTGTATTTTCAGAATTATTCAATTTGCAGTTTAATTAAATTTTTCGCATTTTATCGTTTTTTTCGCCGGTTCAGTTCTTTGTGAGGATTACATTTTAATTAGGAAAGTTTCGAAAATTTAGCCATGGTCAACGCTTTAAACTTTTAACTTTTTGACAATATGGACGAATAAAGCTTCTTGGTAAGCTTGCTCTTATTGATATTGGATTTATGATTTCAGTAGCAAATGACTGTTGAGTTTTAAAGATTAAAATTATTAAACTGAACAGAATTTCTTTTTATAATTTTTGATGACATTATTATTATAAAACTTCCTAAAAAATATAAAAGCTGCCTTTTTTAAAAAAACGAAACATATTTGAAATCAAACAAATATATAAAGAGATTAGTTCTGATATCATTACATGCAATATTAAATAAATATTAATATCTTCCTAGAGTCGTAAAAAATTAATTTTTATAACCCTTCTTGTTAGGAAGTATATTGTTAATAAAGATTAAATACTCTATTTGAAAGCTTAGTTAATATTCTGAATTATATTTATTTCATTTTTAGAACTATTAATATTGTGTATTAGTTAAACGGTTAAAAACAGTTAAAGACATCAATTTTCACAAGTTTTTTTACACATATTAACGTTAGTTGAGGGTTCAAATTATCAAAAGTCCATATTCGTTCGCATTACAATTTGGCTTAATTTACACATAATAAATATTTTTATCGATTTGTGTGAACCTAAATGGCTCCACATAGAGCAGGGTTCCAACCTTTTTGTACTCTAGACTACATTCTAAAATATCGGTAGGATGGCGGGTACCACATATTTTTTATCGACAAACACCTTTCATAACATCTCATTTTCCCATAATTTATTTTCTTATATTTATAATTTGTAAATAAATAATAAACGAAAATAATTTAAAATTATAAATTATTATTCAAAATTTATACATGTAGGAAATGTATTTTTCTTGCTTGTAATATTACAAATTCGATTATTTTCTGCAATGTGGATCGAAATTCAAATTGCAATAAAAATTTTGATTATTTTCTTCCTACATCAAAAATCTAAATTGTGGGTTTTTAAAAACATTGATTTTTTTAGCCAGTCTTTTTCAAAAAAGCTGCATTAAGAGGTTAAATTTAAACCTTTTCACATTAAAACCAAATTAAGGATGAAAGAATGCTATTTAAGCTTTGTTATACTTACATCCAACTAGTAGAAATTAAATATCAAACTGTCGATGGTCAACCTTAGTGTATTTAAACGTATTCGAATTAAATAGTTTTTTTTGTAATACTGATTTTCACTATTACACAATTTCACCAATATATATTTTTTGCTATTTTTAAACTTAACTGGCGAAATTTGAACGTTATTTTTATTAATATATTTTATTGCAACGTTTCCTAAACTTTCTTGACTAGGGCTATGTACAAAGATTCTAAATTTTTTACGATTCAATTTATAGAAAAAATCATTTATTTATAAACTAAATTTTATCTAATAATATAAATTAAGCTCTTTATTTGTTCGTTTTATACACAAAAATTGCAAAATATACACTCACAAAAATAATCACTTAAAATTTGTAGAAGTTCTTACAGTATGTGAAACTGGTTGAAAAAACCTTAAAATTGTTAGAAACGTTCAAATGGTTTTAGAAAAAGCAATTTTTTACGTTTTGATTCTATATTTTTACGGAAGCTATATCAATTTTAAAAGTTTTTTTTTGTGTAAAATAAGGATAATCCTCATTACATTTAAAAGAAAAATTAAGAAATCTTTTCTAATACATTTAAGTAAAAACTTCTTACATCTCTAAAACTCTTTTCAACTAAGTTTAAGTACCTATTTTTGTAAATGTAATACAAAAACATACAAAATTAACAATTATGTTCATTGAAAACTTCAGTTAACAAAATGAT
>AGDA01000527.1:0-12179 GCA_000281935.1 Mengenilla moldrzyki | reverse complement strand
TCTCGTAATATTACAATGAAGTATCTCATAATATTACATTGTGATATTTCATAACATTACAATGTAATCTTACCGTAATATTACGAAAGGTGTCAAATAGGGACATTGCATAGTCTTTACTGCAAGCTTACATTGCAATATTACAAAATTCTGTGTAATATTTCTGTAATATTGCAGCAATATTACATGGTTTGCCGGGTATGGCTTAAAATTCTTTTAAAAATTAGAAAATATATTAACGTAATGTGACAGTGTATGGGTTCAACTGGATAAAGATTTTATACGACTCAAATTATTTTATTGTCATTGTCTCTCAGAACGTAGCTTTATATTTCTTTGTAATATGTAGAAAGCGAAAACAGGCTGAAAAATCAGCCTGTACCGAATCCAATTACGAGTTGCAGCTCAAGAAACAGTTGTTTTTGTTTTAGCCGCTGAAACTCTTCACTTGCTTTACAGCAATTCGAAAAAACGGTTTTCACAAAAATGACAAAATTAAAGAAGTGGTTTCGCTTGGCAGCATTGCTACGCTTACGGAGCTGTGGCAACATTGTACTACGTGCTACAGAACAAAAATTTTACTGCTCTGAGGAAGTAACATTTACCAGTTTGTTTTTATATTGTGGTGTGAACTACTTTGAAAATGGAGCCCCAAGTAGCTATAAAAGCTAGAAAAGGCCCTAGTAAAAAACTACTAGCGGCGATGAAAGAGACTTTGAAAAAATCTATAGAAGATGAAGAACGCGTGAAACGCAATGAAGAGGAGCTTCTCAGGCTAGAAGAAAAGCGAGAAAAGGAACGGGAAGCAAAATTGCGGTTAGAACAGGAGAAGAAAGAACGACGGAAACTTAAAGAAAAAGAGAAGCGGCAAAAATTGAAAGAGGAAGGTAAATTATTATCAGCAAAGCAACGTGCTGAACGGGCTAGGGCTCAAGCGATGCTAGAATCGTTGCGGGCTCAGGGAATAGTTAAGCTGCCGACCGCTGATGCGAAGAAATCTTCCGGTAAGATAATTTACAGTTCACGACTTAAAAAGAAGACACCTAAACCTCAAGACGTCGACGACTCTACGATAACATCTGAAGCAGTGACTGTTGATGACTCTCAGAAAAATGATGTTCAGTCTGCATCTGCAGAGTTAGCATCTGAGTCTGGATCCGATTCAGATGCGGATGTAAAGGAAGCCTGGGATGAGGCTTTAAGCGATGATGACGAGGATCATGTTTTGAATGGTAGTGCGGCTACTGATGAAATTGAGAGAAAAGTCCAAGCATTGGGCTTCTTTGATGACGATATAGTTGTGACTGTTGCGAAACCACAATCAAAAAAATCTTCAAAGCGAACGGAAACCAAAGAAACTACAGGTATGATAATAGAACTTTAACGTTTCACATAACCACTTGGCTAAAGAGAGATGTTAAATTAAGTAGTTTTAAAACTATTGAAAAAACGTTTTAAATGAAATAGAATCCGATCACTACTCATATTTCTATTTACTGTTGATTTTATTTTGTTTTATGTATTGTTAGGTAAGATATGGTCATAGAAACATCGTATAGATCAAAAGGAAATAACCCGTGGTCCCGGGGCTACAAGTAACACGTTTAATATTGTTATGCGGCCCACCAAACGTTTATATTACAGATGTATTTAATTTTAGCAAATTAATGCAATTTCTTAAACATTTGAAATTTTATATTAAAATCTTTAAGTATATATATTGGGTTTTTAATAGTTTTTTATTCTTTTGAATGTTATCTATTTTTTTAAAATTTTTTGTTTTTGTAATCAATTTTTATTATAATAATAGATTATTAATTTTATAAATATAAATTTCTTTAGGCCTTTAAAATAATTCTAAATCATATAGGCCCTTCGCGAGAACAACGCTGCTTATGTATATGGTTTTAAATGCATTTTATTTTTTTCGCACAAATATTATAAACTTATTACAGTTTTAAATGCTTAAAGAAATTAACTATTTTAAAAGAATTTTTAATTACATGAGTTCATTTTACGAATTCAGTAAAGTCAATTTGCAGTCACAATGCTTATTTTAGAATTTATTCAACTTACTACTAAATGTGTCAGTATTATCTAACTGACTTTTTTAAGCTCCTAAAGATTTGCTATCAATTGTGTTAGCGATAAATAATTAGTCAAAAAGCCATGATGGAATAAAATAAAAGTGAATACAATTAAGACAATACTACTATTATTAAAGAAACATCATACTATCTTAAAACTGTGATTATACACAGCGTTTTCTTTTCACTTGATTTTTTATTTCACCTGCATCAATCGTTCAAAACTACGAACGAATAGTGAAGGTTGTTTTGTGCTTATGCTTTATTATTTGTAGTTTCAAGCACTGGTAGTGGAAACGTAGGTTGCCAAGAAGTGGAACGGGAATTGAGTGCTGAGGATCGTGTTCGGGAGAGAATACGACTGCGACGTCAGAAAGCCGAGTTGGCTCGTAGCAAAGCTAATTTACGGGCGCCGGTGGTTTGTGTCTTGGGCCATGTAGACACAGGAAAAACTAAAATTTTAGATCGCTTACGGAAAACAAATGTACAAGATGGTGAAGCGGGTGGTATTACCCAACAAATTGGAGCTACCAATGTACCAGCAAAAGCAATTGTGGAGCAAGCTAAAATCACACATATGGTAAATTTCTATTCTTATTTTTTTGATAATTCAAAATGTTGTCAGTTTTAAAGTTCAGTTACCCAGAAAATTGAAACAGCAATGTTTTCATGGACAACTCTCGTCCTTTTTTTCAAATGTTATAAGATACAAGATCTTTCTTTCTATCAATATGCATGCTTTAAAAATTTCAATCCATTTAAAAATCTTTAATGCCAAGATTTTACAAATTAACTTTTCATACGTGAGTGTAATTTGCTGGCAATTATTATTATATTCTTTTGTTTTTGAATTCATTTAACTGAAAATAAAACATAGATTGCATCGGACAAAATTATATTCATTTAAGTTTTAAAAAAGCTATGTATGTTATTTGTATTGTAGTTCTTTATGGCTGATATTATATGTATTTAATCAAATACTAATAGAATCCTATCAAAATATTAGGAAAAATAAACGTTTTTAAAAAAGACATTTAAAAAATTAAATGAATTTTATTAAATTCAGCTCATTCCTGACATGAAATTAAAAAAAAATGTTTAAAACGCTTTGGAACTTTTAGGAAAATAGTGGTACAAATTTAAATTTATTTGACTCAGGAAGTATAAATAACACATTATATAATACTACAAATAGTATTCCACACCAAATGACGCTGAAGATATTAACCTAGTAGAAGACGAACACTTTATGTAAAGAAAATGTTGACAAGAAACATTGAAGTGTTCTTTTTACATTTTGTTTACATCAAATAATCTGGCAACGTTTCGCCTCATCTTGACATAAACAAAATCTAATTTTATAACATTCGTTCAGTGATTGGCAAAAATGTTATTTTCATTTTTAATTTGTTGGTTTTCATTCATTGTTTGTTTTTTATTTTAGCTCAGCGATATCATTTATCTTTTTTTTTATTTAGTTTCAGTTTTAATTTTATTTGAATTTTATTAAATTTCTTTACGATGACTACACAATGTGACTAATTAATTAATTGATAAAATCACTTACCGTTATAATAACGGGAAGATTAAAATTCCTTTGTTTTTAGGAAAAACGCGCGAAACTTAGTAAAACGTCATCACACATTTGTGAAAACGTAAGAACCTGACACTTTTTAAATTTGATTTTTAAGGTTTTAATGAGTTTCGGTTCTAAGAAAAATTTGTTGTTCATTAATCTAACGGGATCGTAACCTAGTGGAACAAAATTTATAGCATAAATATTTATTCTAATTTTTCAACTTCTCATCAAAAGAAAATATTAGTAAAAAATCCGATTTGATTCACTCATTTTCGGCGATAAACTAGTCAATTACATCATTGCCCCACATTAACCAAACCTTCGCCTAATTCGGGATATTGAACCTTTTCGGAAAATCACTCCATATCTCAAAAACTTTTAAGCTAAACTTATTAATTTTTTACAAAAATTTAACCAAGGGTTACTAATACCAAAATAATTACGAATTTTTGATCCCTTAATTCAGGTTCTTGTTTTACTGTAGTTGAAAAAAGTGCCTCGTAATACCCACCGCTCTCCTAAATAATATTGTTCGAAAATTCCAAATTTTGTATTTAAATTTAAAATTCCCATTAAATAAAAAATATGTGTTAGTAAAAAAGTATAGTCACTATTTAATTATTTATGTTGTGTTATTTGAGTAATTGAGTAGTCATTCCGCAAATAATAGGCTCTAGTTTTCCAATGTTTAAAAGTGATATGATTTTAAGCAACTAGTGAGTAATTATAACAAGGTTAAAATTTATGATGTTTAAAATTTTATTAGAATTAACTTACTAATAAAAAACAAGAAATAATTTTTACGAACAATGTGTGAAATTAAAATTACAAGTTAGTGTTTTCTATGTACATACACACTTAAAAATAATCTTAAAATATAGAAAAAGTTAATGTAATTAGTTGAAAGTAATTTAGATTTTTTGAAAATTACTGAGTCATCATCATTTAAAAGTTTTTTTATGACCTTAAACAAACAATGACTTCATTTAAATATGAACGTAAAATATTTTCTTAATATTTCTGCATGACATTTTGTTCACTTTAAAAAGGAAAATGATTTGAATGTTTCTAAATTACATAAAAAAAACATAAAGAAATTTTTTTCCCCCGAATGTTTCGATATCACAAATGTGAAAGTTTTTTTTTCTACTAGGGTAAAAATGTTTGCTATATTTAAATTTTGATTTTACTCTACAAAAATTGTGCTCAAATTCAATTAAAAACTTAAAAATTACCTGTAAATTTAGTATTATCTGGAGAATTTTAACAACTAAGAGATTCTCTGTTCGTAAAAAAAATTATTCTCTCAAATAATTTTAAAATATTTTGTTTCAGTTTAATTCAAATAAGTAATAATGCTTTCAGTTTGCTTCAGAACCCTGCCTTTCAAGGTCAAGAGTCTTGACTCAAGCTTAAAAGATAACAAATCAGTCTGATGGTTTTAATGTTTTTGATAAAAATTAGAGATTACACCAGTCAACAATTAGAAATATCCCTCCGCAATTATTTGTTATTTGTGTTATCTGTTAGTTATTTGTGTCTACGAAAACTTGAAACAGAAATGAAAATTTTTTGTATATTTTGTGTTTTTAACACGCTCATTAGTAATCAATCGATTTGTACTCACATTGTTAACCTTTAACACGTTAAGTGCCATGTCAGTTACCGGTGACTGACACCTGCCTTTCAGTTCAGGCCGCATCAGTCATCGTTAACTGACAGTACAGCACTCTGTATTACGATCCTGCGCGCGCGGCCTGAACGGAAAGTCGCTAAAAAACTGTGTGGCATTTAACGTGTTAATCGGGAAGATATTTACTTCAAACTTTTGTTCAATTTATTCAGACAGTAATTTCTATTTGATCGTGTTATATTTATAATTTTAGTTATATAGTTTATATAGTTATATAGTTATATAACGAAATAAATATTGCAAAAATTGTGTTATTATTATATAGCAATGCAAGTGTTTCAAATCTGTAGTCATTACAGTAATGTGAGGATATAAATGTAACCATATTGTTTAAAATGTTACTGTAATAAGACCTAAGTGCATCAATTAATCATGTTGTCATAATTTTGCAGTAAAACTACTGTTATATATACATTATATATTTCACATCGTCTCGTAATAAAATTGCGATTAAATTGAGATCTGGATCTGTATCGTTTTCTTTTATTCTAATACTATATAACATTACGAAATTTTAGTTTGACGAAAGCGGTTTGAAATTGCCCGGTTTGCTGATTATTGACACGCCTGGTCATGAGTCGTTCAGTAACTTGCGCAGTCGCGGGTCATCTTTATGCGACATTGCTATCCTGGTTGTGGACATAATGCATGGCCTTGAGCCTCAAACCATTGAGTCGATCAATCTGCTAAGGTCCCGTAAAACACCTTTTGTCGTAGCCTTGAATAAAATCGATCGTCTGTATAACTGGCAATCGGCACCACGTCAAGACGTTCATGATACGATCAAAAGTCAGTCGCCAGCCACTCAGAATGAGTTTAAAAAGCGGACTAATCAAGTGATCGTTGAATTCGCAAATGAGAAGCTGAATGCTCGTTTGTTCTATGATCACGCCGATTACCGGACATATATTCAAATGGTGCCTACGAGCGCTGTCAGCGGTGATGGTATGGGTAATTTGTTGGCTGTTATCACACACTTATGCCAAGTAGGACTTACAAAGCGGCTAATGTACAGCGAAGAACTTAGTGCCCGTGTGCTTGAGGTGAAAGCCACTCCCGGTCTCGGTACTACTTTAGACGTGATTTTGTTGAACGGAGTACTTCGTGAAGGTGACACTATTGTTCTAGCTGGCACTGATGGTCCGATTGTGACACAGGTTGATTTAATTTTTTTTTAAATTCTCAATTATACTTTTTTTTGAATATTAAATTATAACGTTTTGCTATTTTAAATGGGCTATTAAAGATAAGGTCCCTTCTGTTACCACAACCAATGCGCGAGCTTCGAGTCAAAAGCCATTTTATCGAGCATAAAGAAGTCAAAGCCGCACAGGGCGTTAAGATTGCAGCCAAAGAATTGGACAAGGCTATTGCGGGCTTAAATTTACTTAAAGCCGAGTCGCAAGACGAAGTGGAGATCCTGAAAATGGAAATTGCCGAGGAACTTAAGGCGGCGTTGCAGTCTTTCAAATTAAGTGAACGAGGAGTGTATGTACAAGCATCTACATTAGGGTCGCTAGAAGCACTTCTAGAATTTCTGCGCAGTAGTGAAATACCAGTAAGTACAAATTTGTGAATGGCTTTGAATTTTTCAAAGTTGAACATGAATAATACACCTAATTTTCTTTTTACTCGAAGATACGTTCTCAAAAAAATCATGTAAGAAAAACTTATGCAAGAAAATAAGTAGGTGTAAACAATATTAAACGTGTTTTCTTTTTAACTCTAAAAATCAAATGTGATTGCCTAAAAAATTCTGAAAACAATTTAAACATTTCTTACACGCGACAAAAAATCTTACTCTTTTCTTGTAAAAAGAGAATTAGGTGTATACTTCTTACAAGCTTCAATATTGTAATTTGAAAATTATAAAATTTTCGAACTTTTAGGTTCTTTTGATTTCGCTAAAAAAAATCTTTTTTTAAATTTCAATAAAATTTTAGTTGCTTATTAACCGTTTGAGTACCAGCGTATTTTAGAAAATCACGATCGAAAAATACCAAAGGGCGCGATCGCGCTCCTGTTTTTGCGTATCGACATAGTATAGGCGTGTCGGTGATTTTTTTATTTCAGTAAAATGCTCTGGCTTTCCTCAACATAAAAACAGAGGAGCGCGAAAGTGGCCCATGGTAGGCAAACGGTTAAATCATGTCAGTCATTGAAAGTTAATAAACACTGGTTGGATTTGAAACTCATGTATGAGTAAATATAGAATTCAATAAATGGAATAGGGTGTAAAGAAATCAAGATCTCTGTTCCGTAAAAAAAACTTTTTGATATTTCGTTGTTATAAAGCACTTAAAACAGTTGTCATAACAAGTGTCACCAATAATATAGTTCTTCTATTTCTCATAAAATTATTTTATATAATAATAGTAATAATAATATTATTATTATAAATATCTTTAAGATAATTGTAAAATCTTTTAAAATAAAATTACATCTGTTGTAAAATTTGAAATTACACAGAATTCTTTCGTCGTTATTATATTGAGGTAGTAAATTGATAATATTTTAACTAAAGTATGGAGAGAAATCGTAAATATGGATCAAGGCGTTAAACTAGCATCAAAATATAAGCGCAATTGAAAAGAAATCAAGGCACACGGTACTATAATAAAAAGTTCCTTTTATTTCTACAGTTTTGTATGTAAAGAACATAATGAATGTAAAGTTTTAATTTAACATTGTTTCCAAAAAATTACTATAATCATGTGTTATAATCTAAAGTACTATAGTGCAAATATAACGTATCTATTATAAAAATGGCTGACATTAATATAAAAATATAAGAGTTTCATGTACCGTTTTGTGACGTTATTTGTTTAGTGCCGTATCTACTTCTAGTATTTCTATTTAAAACACTATTTTCTCCATAGTATTGCGGTGTGCGAATCGGACCAATCGCTAAGCGGGATGTGATGAAAGCTTCTATAATGCTGGAGCATAACAGCTTGTACGCTGTCATATTGGCATTCGATGTGAAAATCGATCGTGACGCCCAGGAATTAGCCGATAATCTAGGCGTACGTATTTTCCAGGCCGACATAATTTACCACTTATTCGATAAGTTCATCGAATACCGGGACACGCTAAAAGCGCAGAAGCGCGAACAGTTCCGGCACATCGCCGTTTTTCCTTGTAAATTAAAGGTGCTGCCGCAGTTCATGTTCAATACGCGGGATCCGATTGTGTGTGGCGTCATGGTGGAAGCTGGCATTTTACAAGTGGGAACGCCTCTTTGCGTGCCAAGCCGCGACTTTATCGACATCGGCATCGTATCAAGCATTGAGTCGAATCATAAGGCTGTCGAAAGGGCCCGCAAAGGCGAAGAAGTCTGTGTCAAAATTGAATCAGTAGGCGGTGAAGCGCCTAAGATGTTCGGGCGTCATTTCGATGAAACCGATTTCCTAGTGAGCAGGGTATGTTTTATTGCGTAATCTTATATAGTTCGATGTAATATTTTTTACATTATTATAATACTTTAGTTTTGTTTTAGCTGATAAAAAATATATCAAATCAATGTTTGAGCATTCTTAGTTTTTGACTACAGAACATGGCACATGTTTAAAAAACAGGGCGTATTAAAATATATTTAAAAATCTAGCATCAATCTTTAAATACTCAAGAAGTTGTGATCTTAATACTTCAACTCTAGTAAAATAATATTAATCGTTACACTCTCAAAAACAAATGTTTAATTTAAAAAGAATTTAATGCTTAAAGCGGACAATTTTTTTCCCCCTAAAGTTGGAAAATATTATTTTTGAATTTACAAGATATTTAGCCTTAAAATTGTTTTTTTAAAAAAATGGGATTTTTTTTTCAAATTAGGTATTTTTAGTCTTGTATTAGAATTTTTTTTAGTAATATTACTAATTTTTTTATTAGTTTTGAAAAGAAAAGTTTAAGGCTAAAGTTATAGTAATTTTAAAAAGAAAAACACTTGTCACCTATAGTCGTAAATTCTACTCTTAAAATAAGAATTTGTTATTTTATTTTAAGCAGTTCCTTTTTAACAGTATATTTTAAAAATCAGAAGTTTTTCGAGAAGTTACTTCTAAAGCTTTTTTGTTAAGCCAATCTTAAAAAAAGTTTGGTTGATAAAATCAATTTTTAATATTGCTCAAATTTATACGAATTTTTATTCTACTCTAAATATTTTTGATACTCATGTTAGTGTCGCTTTTAAACTTTTTCACAGTAGAGCTGTTCCTTGTCGTTTTCGCACTTTTAAATTGCAGAAGGTCTTTTGGGGAAAATTACACTTATTTTGTTTAAAATATCATAAAAATTCGTAATATTTGAACAACTTTAACACAATTTTCCCCAAAAATTTGTAGTTTTTTGCTTTTTTGCACTAAAGTAAAAAGAAAAATCAAGTTTCATAAATACTATATATATAAAAAAAACATATATAACATTAAAATGGTAAAGTTTTTAAAATAAAAAATTTGTAGTATTCTAACTAGCATGTTTTTCGTAAAAGGTTATTTTACCAACATAAATTATTTGAGTAACTTTCTGTGATGTAAAGAAATTCTATGACCTAAGTAATAATTTTATTAAAAGTGTGTTTAACAAAATACCTTACCAAAATCGTTTATTACAAAAGTTCAATTTTAAAAAACAAGAATAAGCATTTTTGTTTTAAGTATGAGTTTTAACGTGAAAATTTGATGAAATAATGTTTTTTAAAGATTTCTACGCTTTGAAAGTCTGACTTACAGATACAGTTCCCAAAATTCTATTTTGTTAAATTTTGTATTGTATTTAATACAAAATTAAGTTTTTAGACATTTTTTAGCGCACTAAATTATGTTAACATAATTTCATAATTTTGTAATTTTACGCACAAAATTATATAAAATTATATGTGCTTGTTAACATATTTATATAATTTTGTGCGTAAAAATAAACAAAATTGTAAACACAGATTATCCAAATCGGCAAAGGAATTTTTTTTATAATTCCCTTCATTTTTATGTTGATAAAAACTTAAAAAAAAGTGGCGAAATTTTTTAGTAAAATATTCCTCAATGTTGCGAAAAAAATTCTTACTTGTTTTTTAGAATGTTTCATCGACGGAAATTACAGAAAAAATAAATGTATCAAAAAATTCATTTCATCAATTTTTTTCCAACTTTTTTTGATATTTATTCGGAATAAAATGTAAAGGTTTTTTGGAAAAATTATTTTAAACGACAACGTTGAACGCTTACAGATAAAATAGGGTGGCGTCATCAAGCTATAAAGGGAAAGATAAGGGAACGCTTTGCCGATCTGGGTAATCCGTGTTGTAAATTATGTTAACATAATTTGGTGCGCTAAAAAAGGCCAATTGTGCTTAAAAGGGAAAGCTATAATCTTTGGTTTATTTATTTATTGGATGGTGCTGTAATCGTCTAAAAATAAAATTTCGATTTGAATTTTAACTTAAAAAACATTGTTATATTTCTTTATGACGTGTAATTTTTATAGAGTCACTTTTTAATTAATATTTTTTTTGTGATTTGAATTATAAAAGTTATTAATTTTTATTAGCATTTAATATACAAGCCTATAATTTGTTTTCTTTTAACTAAAATTAGAGATCATACATTTTATTTAAAACCAACTTTTTAAGAATATGTGCCACATTCTGTATAACTTCTCTAATTGTAATTAGAACCTATATATTTTAAGAAATCATTCTATTTTGTTACTATATTTTCATGTTAAAAATATTTAGACCTATTTTTGTGAATCATGTATAGCCGTATTTGGACGGACCAAATTATTTCGAATCAATTTCAGTTCGAAGTTCAAAAATGAGAAATAAATTCCAGTTAATTTGTCTCGTGTTTTGGCATATTTAACTGAATGTCACAGAAGTTCCACTATGTATGATACGTTCTGATCACGACTAGTATCGATTTAAAAAATTGACAGGAATGAAAAGAGAGATAGATGATCGTTAGACGCGAAATAAATAAGAATTGTAAAAAATTATCTTGTTATACAAAAACAGATTAGAAATAAAAATTTATAAGTAAAAAGGCCGCAAAAATATAATTACGATTCGATTTACAAATTTCAAATGGCAAAGACCAAACAAAATTGGAACTTTTCGTTACTTTGGCTCCGCTTCCAAGTCGAAATTGCAGTCGCCAAAATAAATAATTTGAAAATTATTTCGAATAATTCGAAATTATTTGATCTGCCGAAATACGGTTTATAGTTTGTGTTTTTAATAATTTTTGAATGTATTTATTTGTAGATTACACGGCAAAGTATTGATGCTTGCAAAGATTACTTTCGGGATGATTTGGCGAAATCGGACTGGCAATTGATGATTGAATTAAAGAAATTGTTCCAAATAGTTTGATTTTTTTAATAAAAATTTAAATCAAAATAATCTAGATGTTTATCTATTGATTTTACCATAATTACTGGAACTTGTACTCATAGTTAATATATTATAAAAAATAATTTTAAACTATTCCTGTATAGAATTTTAGATACTTCAAGAAAAAAAAAGTTATGTATATTGTAACGCGCCCCACTTTTTTCTCTTTATTTCTTCCATTTCTTGAGTTATAGGGCTTAGGTGGGACGCTGAGGTCCTTTCTATTTGTGCGCAAGCTTTATTTCCAAAAATCTCAATAGTATCATTTAATACTCATCGTGTGATGTAAAGACATGCGTGATCGTCTTTCCTTCAAATATCACGTGATTTCCTAAGTCAATCTTCCAACAATGAAGACTCAGCATCATTACCCTCAGAAATAACATAAAATAGTTACTAGACCTGAATAACCAACAGCTAGCAAAGCAAGGG
>AGDA01000524.1:0-15918 GCA_000281935.1 Mengenilla moldrzyki | reverse complement strand
CTTGAAAATTTATAAGTCTTAACCGGTTTTGAATACTTTTGCTTTGAAATGTAAACTAAGACAGCTCGAACTGGAATGAGAATTTGCGAAAAATCTATCCTAATATATAGTTAGTTTTCCATAAACACAGAAAACATCAATGAAGTGAGATAAAATGTAAATAGACATTAACATGATTTATAATAAAAAAATACAGTGGCGAAATGTGAATTTTTAAATCCTGGTGGTTCAGTGAAAGACCGTATTGGATATCGGATGGTGTTAGAAGCAGAACGTAATGGTAGATTGATACCAGGCATTAGTACAATTATTGAACCGACATCTGGCAATACTGGAATTGGCTTAGCTCTAGCAGCTGCAGTACGCGGATACAAATGTGTGATAGTAATGCCGGAAAAAATGTCCGGTGAAAAAGTAAGATTAAATTATAAAACGTAGTTTCAATTACAATATAGTAGGGGTGGGCATACATGATGTTTATGAGAGCCGCATTTCTTTTTTAATTTATAATGGGAGCCGCACAAAACTAACTGAAAAGTAGTTAGATACATCGAATGTGCTTGCTTGACTATTTTATTTATTATTTATAAATAATATTAACTATTTATTTGTATTTTTTTCGATTTTTCTAACTGACTTGATTCTTTCTATTTATACTGAGTATCTCACAGATATTTTAATACCTAAAATTAAATATTAATATTTAAAACTCTATAATTAAAAAGAGTTTGTTTTAAAACGACTAAAGATAAAGTAATTGAATACATTTAAAACTAATGTTTCTAAAACTATTTGACCATATCCCAGAAAAAATATTTAAAATTTTTCACACATTATGAAAAAAGCCATTTATTTATAAATTAAAGTTTAATTTTAAATAAAAATCGTTATTTATTTGTTTACTTCACACACAAAACATGCAAATTATATAAGTATTTTTAGTGGGGTTAAAATTGAAGTAGCCACATTGGCGGTTATTCTTCGTTTGCTAATTTTTTTGTACTATTTGCTTCCAAATGTTCCTAGTGCATGTCACAAAAATTTAATGTCTTGTGGCAAACATTTTTTTAAATTTAAGTTAAAAATTTGATATTAAAGTTTGAATTCATATTAAAACATAATTACCATTTACACTTAAAGGTAAACGTACTTCGTAATTTAGGAGCCACAATAATCCGAACACCAACAGAAGCAGCGTTCGATTCGCCACGTGGTCTTATTTCAGTTGCACAAAAACTATGCAAATTGACTCCAAATGCGATTATATTAAACCAGTACACAAACGCAGGTAACCCTTTGGCACATTATGATGGCACCGGTTGGGAAATTCTGGAGCAATGTGGAGGGCATTTAGATATATTAGTGTGCGGTGCTGGTACTGGCGGCACGATAACCGGAATCGGACGTCGGATTAAAGAGACAAATCCTACAGTGCGAATTGTAGGAGTCGATCCAATCGGATCAGTCTTAGCGCAACCGGAGAATTTAAATATAAATCCAGGCGATTTCTATGAAGTGGAGGGTATCGGCTACGATTTTATACCCACGGTAATTTTTTCCAGAAATGATTATTTTTACCTGTTATTTCACTTTGGTCAAATTTTAAATTACTTTTAACAGAATTATCACATCATAGGTTGCTCTTTTACGTTATAGAAAAACACTAAATCACCTTTATGTTGATGAAAGCATCTTTCACGAAAAACGTGTTAGTTAGAATATTACCAATTTCTTATTTTAAAGCTTTACATTTAAAGGCTATTCATTTCTTTATAAAGTTTTTAATAAACCTAATTTTCTTTTTAAAATTCAAAAATATATAAGTAGTTAATAAATAACTCTACTATGGATAAAAGTTAAAAATGATATTAACAAAAATACCAAGCATTTCGAATTTCCACGAAAGTTTTATATAAGTTCGAGTAAGTTTATTAACTCTTTGTGTTAACTGAGCTTTCATAATCTAAGTTCACCAAAATTAATAATAGTTTTTATTAAATTTACGTATAAAATTTTAATCTTTTGTACACTTTACTAATATTTGAAGATCTTCTTAAAGCAAATTTATCTTTAAATTTTATTGGTATTTCTAAAGCCTCTTTTATATTGAAGTTTTTTTAAACTTTTTGGAAAAAATATGTTACAATACTTTTACTATTTAAGGTATTAGATAGGTCAGTAGTTGATGAATGGATTAAAATCAACGATAAAGAGGCTCTGCAAATGGCTCGACAGCTGATCCAGTACGAGGGCTTTTTATGTGGCGGCAGTAGTGGTGCTGCAATGGCTGCCGCTTTAAAAGTAGCCAAAAATCTATCGAAAACGGAACGAGTGGTTGTAGTGTTACCGGACAATATACGAAACTATTTATCAAAATTTGCCATCGATGACTGGATGATGGCTCGTGACTTTCTAGACTCACCAGTTGACCTAAGCGCTTCAACTAGTGACTTGAAAAAACCTATAGAACTATTCGTTAACGATGTGCTTCCTAAGCTAACTTTGTCCCCAACAACGACTTTAAAAAATGCTACACATATGTTACGTAATTCCGATTATGATTTCGCCGTTTTAGTCAATGATAATAAAATAGTAGATGGCATAGTAACATTAAAAAATTTGCTGAAACTAATGCTGATAAAGGACAGTGATTCCGTTCAGTCACTAGACCTTACTACAATTGGTGCTATAGAAAAAATATATCGAAAAGTAACATATGCATGCCGTTTGGATCAATTAGTATATCATTTACAAATCGAACCGTTTGTGGTTATTTTAGATGGTTAGTACTTTACTAATCTTTCTTTGCAACGTTTTTTATACCCCTTAAATCACTTAAGATTGTAATTTATGTGAACTACATGTATCCGAACTATTCATCAGGTATCAGAACCGAACCGAAATGTTGGGATCACTTGGCAACAAAATATCCAACATTATTTTAACTATATTTTTGATGATTTTTAATAATCTATATCTGTTGATATAACAAGCATTAGCATATCAGTTTTTTATTACATTAAGTAAATTTTTGGTTGTTTATCAAACAACCCATTGCCAAAAGTGTTGAGAATAATAATTAAAAAAAAGTTAAAATTACAAATAGATTTTAGTTTTTACCAAACATTCTTTTATCAACATATTTGGTAATTTGTCTTATTAAGTTCTCCCTGTATGTGATTACGATTATAGATTCTTGATATTTGATTCGTTTCTATGACCATAATTTACGTCAATTGAAATTTTGAATGATTTAATTTAATGATGTTATTCTCGATTTAGAAATTATGTGGTTGAATGGTTTTATGTTTTAGATGACATTCAGTTATTATTCAACTAACAGCCTATATACATTATCTTAACTATTGAACCAGAGACCTTTTTTTTGCAAGCAATCTGGTTATCTTTGGTTTCAACTTTTTGAATTTTGGCGAACTTGGTTGTAATCTTTAGTAACCATTTTTTCTATCTGTTATTGAAGAACTAAAAACAACGTTTGTAACGGGTTTTTTAAAAATATTTAACGTTAGTAACTTACTAAACTCGTAAATTATTCTTTATTCTGCTTTAACTGCAGAAAAGTAACCTAAAACAAACTTAAAATCACAATTTTAAATATTTTTTAAAAAGCGAGCAGAACACAGACTTCCTTGCTCTGTGTTTCCAAAATTCAAATATTTAAATAATACAATACAAATTAAACCTGGTCGCAACCATTTTTTGGCAAACACTGGTTGCAACTTGAACTGTAACTCAGTTTAACTAAAAACGTAATCACGTTACTCGCCAGAAAAAGTCTTATAAAAATATAAATTTTTTACTAAAAAATGATTTTTATTGGGAAATTAATTTTATCATTGAGCTATTACATGTGAATATTAGCTCTAATCGTTACTATTTGTAATGTCAAAGAAAATGAGCAGTTTTTATTTTTATTTTAGATAACGAGCGATACATAAACGCAGTTACAATAAAGGATGTATCAAAATTACTACCGGATATTATTTTTGATTAATTTGTATTTGGAATTTACAAAATGGCATATGTTCAACTTCACCGCTAACAACACAGTCCAAACCTAAATTTTGCAGAGCACCTCGAATCAAGCCACAAGTAAACGTAATATATTTCGGAACAGTTTCAATATATTGCTTTGAGCTAGAGGCAAGATGTACGAGCATTTTGAAGCGATCATCTTGCAATATATACAAATTATGGTGATTCGTACGCAAGTTATCAATTTGCTTATGAAACAACTGTGTCCAGAAATCGGTGCACAAGAATTTTATTATGTCTAAATCATTTTTAAAACGATCCAAATCTTTCGTGCATCTAAAAAACCCAAATATATAATTAATGATTTCATAAATTTTATAAATCTTTTAAATTTTGATAGTAAAATATTCATTATTTTGTTTTTGCAAAATTAATAAATCTATATTTTTTCTTTTATATTTTCAAAAGTGATATTTTAAAATTAACGTCTATTTTATTTTCCAAATTTTTGGGTTTAAATTTAAATTTGTTGCGATCTTCATAAGTACAATTATTGATTCTGGGACTTCAAGGTAGAATACTATGGTCAATAGTGTCGTAGGTTCGATTCCGTCAAAGTAGAAAAAAATATAGAGCGAAGCGAGAAAGAGTTTTTTCCTCTTTCGGAGAAATAAAAATGCTGCAATTCCGTAAGGGGGCCGCTAAACGAAGTCAACGTCGATTCTCATTCTATATAAAGTTGTTCTGTGTTATTAAAACAGAATTTAAAAACATGTTTTTTTACTCTACAACAGGGATCGGCAAACTTTTTTAATCATAGACCCCTATATGATTTTTATAGATCTCCATCGACCCCCATTAAAAAGTAATTTTTTTTAATTAAAATAAAACTTAATTAGATAGTGTTTGTACTTTTATTCGATAATTTTACACCTTTAATTAAGTATAACAGTAAAGTTATAATAAAATAATAAGAATTTATAAATAAATAAAAATAATAAGTAAAATAACTACAAATTGCTTCTTAATCAATGATATAGGTGTGGTTGGTGTTTTTTGCAAGGTTAGTTATATTAGGCTCAAAATTTGTGAATTTTATTCTTAAATCTTCTCGAGATTCTACATTTAATTTCTTTTTGCACTCGGAAAAAAATTGAATTCATATGACTGAAACGGGCTTGAACCATATAAGAATTTGGAAATGCTAGTACAAATAGCTGAGTTATTTTACGTAAACAGCTAGATATATATTATTTGCGTATTAATAATATTTTCATCGACCCCCGTTCGACCCACTCACTTAGATCGACCCCTGAGTTTGTTAAATAGACCCCTAGGGGTCTATATAGACCACTTTGCCGATCTCTGCTCTACAATAACTTCCTAGTCTCACTTCACTACGTTTCTCTTATATCTCTGCACTTAGGTTACAAGCACATAACAATATAGTGGTATTTACTCACACTAAAGGCGTGTTTGAATATATACTCTCAATTAAACTATTATAATCGTGTTCGAAACTTTTGTGCTGTTCGGGACAGAGTTGAAAAGTATTTTTGCAAACTTACTCGGTCTTGTACAAAACCATAGGAGTTGAGTAATTCTGAGCTATGACGTAAAATTGTCCTGTTCGGGACAAAAGTTTTAAACACGACTTATGTCATAGCTACTCAATTGGCGTTTTCAAAAATAGTGTTCTGTTCAGAACAGGGTTGTAACGTATCTTTGCAAACTTACTCGGTATTGTATAAAACATAGGAGTTGAGTAATTCTGAGTAGCTACAACGTAAAAGTGTCCTGCTCATAACACTATTTTTAAAAACGCCTATTACTCAATTTCTGTGTTTTGTGCAAGCGCCAGTAAAGCTTACCAAAATGTTTTACTAACACAATATTCGTGAAGTTTATTTTCGAACACGCCTTAAGATGGCACTGTAAAAACTGCATTTGGCAATGCTGCAGCAGTACACGCCACAAACCAAAAATGTTGGCTTGATAACTTGATATTTTCATATTTTACCGTTCGATCAATCGATAACCAGTTACGAATCCCAAATATTCCAAATTTGATAACCGTTTATCCTAAAAAATATGCTGATTTAAAAAAAAACTTAGATTTTTAAAATTATCGCACCGTGACTTTTCCATCGGGCACAAAATATTTGACAATCTCTGCATGTAAAAGATCGAACAAAATATCGTGACTTGACATGGAATGCTTGAGCAAATAACTTAATTTTATTTGAAACAATTGGTATTAACTACGATTTGGTAACCCAATTACAACATAGACAAATTTCCTCTGCCGACCAAATGTTGATTTCACAGAACAAAAATTTCATAAAAATTAATCTTGAATTAATTGTAGACTTTGTCGTACAATCTAGTACCATCTATTGGATAGTTGTTGGTTAGATTAGTGCAGACTGACAAATGATGAATATTTTGAATTCAATGTGGTGGATATCAGCCATTTGTCAGGAGTCCATTGTATCATACCATTATTGTTTCCCATGCGTGGTTACAGAGATATGTTCCACTAAATACTAATTGAACAATCATCGGCTTCTTGACCATTTAAGTAATATAAAACTTTGGGCTTTCTAAATGAATGTGATACAACATATTTGATACTCAATGAAGACTTTTGGCTTAAAAAATTTAATGATTGCGATTAGATTTCTTAATATGCTATAATAAAGGTTTGAATCCGCGTAATTTAGTTTATTTTAAACATTTTTTAAAAATATAAGCCATAAAGAGTGAAAAGAAAAATAACTATGTCGTAATTATTATTAAATATTCTATAAGTTTTAGAAAATTGAAAAAATTTATAAAAAGGAAAAGTCACCAACACCACTCCAAAGGGTTTAGAAAGATTAATTGTTATTACATACATGATCGCATCGTAAAAATTTTCGCTTTTTTATTTTAAAATGCAAAAAACGGATAAAAATGGTTTTAGACATGTGTCACCTAGTAATGGAAATTATGTTTAACATTTATATTATAATAAGTACCACAAGAGCAATTTATTACGTCCTAATTCTAGTAAAAAATTTCAAAAATTTTTAAAAAAATTAAGACTTTTCAAATTATTTCGCTAAAATATTGCTTAAATCAAAAAGATGTACAAATATTTTTTTATTGATCTTTTAATACTTTATAATTTTTTAAGTCATTTTTTGAGTAGATGAACCGTCTTCGAGCTATAAAGGTTTACGTGTTTTGTTAGTGTCAAATTTCATTTTTTATAACTCAACGTCAAATTAATTAGGGCTAATATAGCATATGTGATTCTTTATTTAAGAGAATGTGGATGCGGAGACTTTAAAATATATGAAATTATTTTACATTTTCCAAAATAACCATACTACTTTACTCAGCTTACAATTTCTTTAAAATAGGGTAATTTGCACGGATTTATTATAGACGGAAAGTGGATTCCAACACGTTATTGTTTTTACGTGTTTCAAAAAACGTTGAAATTGAAAAACATATGCCTCAATGTCGTTTCAATACATAGTAAAAATTTAAAATTTAACTTTTAAGAATAGAATCAACCATTACTCTAATATTAAGATTGTGAAATTGAAAAAAATTAAGGCTGAAAGTTTCTAAATTAACCATTTTTAAGAATGTCCAAAATGAAAATAAAAAACTAAGAAATTGTTATCAACCGTTTATAATATATCACTTTAACGTATCTATTCTCTGAAGAAGTCAACACGTGAAGAGTGGGTTCGAATAAACAAGAGTACACTCTTATTGGGAAAATTGTATTTAATTTGTTTTCTCGGAAAGAATCTAATCTTTTGTTTATTTGAAAGCACCTAAAAAAAATAAAAAAGTATAGAAATACACCGTCCGTGTATAAGACTATGTAATTACCTTACATCTGACAACACTGTTATTTATTAATGCCCAAGTCTGTAATTTTGAGGCTACCGTTGCGCATGTGCGCATTAGCCGGAACTTATGACTGATAAGAGAATTGAGATAAGGCAATGTCAAGGTAGCGTAGCAATTAATGTACTAATAAACAAGTACGATTTTGATAAATTATAAAAAATAGCATCAAGTGCATATGCTGAAAAATTGCGTTGGCAACGGTGGTGACTCGGGGGCGGTAATTGTACCCGATGCAATTACGGTGTTGGTAACTGGAGCTGGTGGTTATATTGGATCGCATACGGTACTGGAGCTATTGCGATCCGGTTACAATATCGTTGCCATCGACAATTGCTCAAATTGCTGTCAACCAAAAAATGATTGTTCCACTGATATTAAATCGAAACCGGAACCATTACTACGCGTCGAACGCTTGGCCAATAAGCAGTTACAATTTTATATGATCGATATTCGTGATAAGATGGCCTTGCGTACGGTTTTTGCTAAGGTTTTATTTCCTTTTTGGACAGTGTTGTCAGATACTTTAAATTCCGTACAAGGTCACATGATACAAACGCTGTAATCCAGTATTCTCCCAACCTTTTTTGTACCATGTCTCACCTTTAATATTTATAAAAATTTTATGTCCTCCCGTACTGACTCACTCTTCGGAAAATCCCGACAAATTTACTTGACAGCTCTAATCGCCCAGTTGATATTTAATAAGTAACGTCAAACGAAATTGTATCTATTAATTATTTCCATCGTTTTTTTAAGATACGTTTTTTGTTAAAAACGATACCGATATCACAGCATTTAAATTGTCCAGAACAAAGAAGTTAAAATCGATCGAGTCCATTTTTGAATTGCTCTCGTGGGCGTGGCCCCACACTGGGAAACACTGCTCTAATCTTCAAATTGGCAAAAAATTAAGAAAAATTTATTTCAGTATTAAAAATTAAAAAATATCGCCGTCATCTAACCAGAAAACTTCTCCAATTATGTTGTTGCAATTTTTTTTTCAAAACCCGCATTCTATTACACAAGTCTTAGAATTTTGAAAGTTGTAAACCATATTGTCGCTAATTTGATATATGTTGGGTATTTGGGACTGACGGTGAACATTTGCAAAAAAAAGTTGTTTTCTGCATAAGCTATTCATGTTTTTGAAAGATAACCTTTACAAAAACGATGCATGCTACAAAGTTCTTGTTTTAAACATAAATTCATATTTTAAATACCATGTTTTAACATTATTGTAACATATAAAACACGTGTCAAACATTATTACTAAGCTTTTATGAAACATTAGTATGCTTATAAACGTTTTATTGCATATAGAATAGCCGAAACCATATAAAATTAAATCTAAAGTAATAATTCAAATAATTTCCTTTTTTTATACAATATTGATAATGAAAAAATTGATATTATACATAACAAGAATGGCTAAACTTTTAATCCTTAAGAGCGACTTACTCAATAAAAAATAGTTCATGGGCGACTATAAGCGTGCTATAAACTGTTGTTAGTTCAAAAAAGATGTTATGATTGGTTCACAAATCTTCATCCTAAACACTGAGGTCTAGTTCAAAATCATACTTAAAAGAGTTATTATATTTTCAAGTATACTTATATTTTCAAAGATAAAATTTATGCTAAAGCAAGTTGCTTAATTTGAGTTTGGCCGGGATACTTTGAAAGCTTTTGTGGTCGACGTGATTGCCACTACTCCTGGTATATAATGTTACTAAATACAGTTATTACGTTTTTTAAGCTTAAATAAACTAAAACATTTTGCTTTGTTTGGGATATAAAATAAATTTTTCAGCTTTAAAATAGTTTAGTTTTAACTAATAAAAATTGTCCAACTCTTTGAAAATGATCTTTGAAACTAAAATGGTTTAATTTGCCTCACAATAGATTTCATGAAAGAAAAATTACAGGTATAATTTTGATTAGAAAAAATTGAGATTTTCATTGATTTAGCATGATATTAAGTGTGTGGTGCACTTTGCAGCACTGAAAGCTGTTGGTGAATCGTGTCAAATCCCACTGAAGTACTATCAAAATAATGTTGGGGGCTCGTTGGCTCTGTTTGAAGTAATGAATGAGTACGCAGTAAAGATGTTAGTTTTTTCATCATCAGCCACAGTATACGGCTTACCGGAACGTTTACCGATTGACGAATCACATCCGGTTGGCCGCAACTGTACTAATCCTTATGGAAGATCCAAGTATTTCACGGAGCAAATTTTACAAGATTTATGTAACAGTGACCCTTGTTGGCACGTGTTATCTTTACGATACTTCAATCCAGTCGGTGCTGATGCTTCTGGTGAAATAGGTGAGGATCCAGCAGGTTTACCGAACAATTTGATGCCATGTGTAGCACAAGCAGCCGTTGGACGCCGTGAGAAAGTGCTTGTTTTTGGTGCAGATTATGAGACTCGAGATGGTACTGGAATTCGTGACTATATTCATGTTACCGATTTAGCTTTAGGTCATGTATTCGGATTGCAGAAGTTGCTTTCCAACGAGAAGTGTGGACAAACTGGATTCAAAGCCATTAATTTAGGTAAAATTAGAATAATGTAGAAATTGCTAAACTTACTCTGATAAAATGAACTACCCAGAATAAGAAAAATAGCATTTATTTTAAGTCCGTTTTCGAAAATATACTCCCAATAGGATAGCTATTACGTCATAGCTACTCAAAGTTACTCAACTCTATATTTTTTGCAAGTTCGAGTAAGTTTACCAAAATATCTCAATAACCCAACTTTTCATGAAGTATATTTTCGAAAACGGTTTAAGAGTGCGATTTTTCAGTATATATATGACAAGTATATTTTCTTCTTAAATTTAGTAAAGTCAAACCCTTAAAATGCTCTTTTTGAACGTAATAATTTTGTTTTAAAGCCAAGTATTGTTTCCCTTAAAAGCTAATTGTTTCTTTTAAAATACGTAATTTCTTTTATAAATAAGTAATCATTTTTATTTAATAAAAACAATAATTTTTATTACTATACTACCTCGGGAAACTTGCGATATTCAGCTTTAGATTTTTATTTTTTAATCAATATTCAAGAATAAGATAAAAGTGGTAGATATGAATACGTTAATTAAAAGCAATATGTTAGGATCTTTATCGGGAGAAATATATTATCGACGCTGATTGCGATCTGGCTGCATACAAAGGACGCGTTCTATAAGTGACTATGATCAGTAATCACGATCAATGTCTTATGTTTGAGCGAAAGTATCGCACATTGGATCATTGACGTGATCAAAGAGCGATTAGTTGATAAAAGGGTGACCACTTGACATACAGACCAAACAAAAAATGATCAACGAATTTTATTGCTCTATAGCAGGTGTTGGCAAACTTTTTTGATCATAGACTCCTATATGATTTTTATAAATTTCCATCAACCCCATAAAAAATATTTTTCTTAATTAAAATAAAACTTAATTAGATATTGTTTGAACTAATCAATGAAATGGGTGTGCTTGGTGTTTTTTTGCAAGGTTAGTTATGTTAGACTCAAAATTTGTGAATTTTATTCTTAAATCTCCTCGAAACTCCACATTTAATTTATTTTTGTACTTGGAAAAAATTAAATTTACATGACTAAAACCGGTTTCAATTATATAAAAACTTGGAAATGTTAGCACAAATAGCTGAGCCATTTTACATACTCAGCTAGATATATATGATTTGCGTATTAATAATATTTTCATCGACCACCATTTGACCCACTCGCTTAGATCAACCCCTAAATTTATTAAATAGACCCTTGGGGTTCTATATAAACCACTTTGGCGACCTCTGCTCTATATTAATCACAAATTTAAGGGCCGCAAATATGATCGAAGAAATATGAAACTTGTTCAGTTTTGAGCGCGTAATTTTGAGACATGATCAAAACTGAGCCCTCGCTTTTGAAACTTGTTGTTTTTTGAGCGCTCAATTTTGAAACAATCAAATTTATCGATAATTTATGGAACGCAAACCTCACTGATCGCTCGCGAGCGATCGAGATAATTATCATTTATGAAACGCGCTCAAAGAGTGACCCGATTTTCGTCTAAAATGCATAGAGAAGAACGAGATGTTGCTATAATGAACAATAAAGTTTATTGAAAAACAATATTACTGTAGGAACTGGGCGTGGCTATAGTGTTTTAGAAGTAATCGATATGTTCAGCCAAGTATCTGGTAAGAAAATCCCTTACGAAATCGTTCAAAGGCGAGATGGCGACGTAGCCGAAATGTATGCGGATACAAAATTAGCTGCTGAAGAACTCGGTTGGACGTCTACTCGTGACCTAAGACAAATGTGTATCGATACATGGCGTTGGCAACAACAGAATCCTTATGGCTTACAAAAAAACTGAAGTAATTTTTTAGTTAACCGTTTTTTTTGTAACTGTAAAAATTGTCCATAAATGCCCTATTTAATTGGGCACTTAAAGCGAGGGTGTTAAACACACGACTAAAGATAAGCATTTTTGTGGCTCAGTCAATATATCCGACGCAAAGTAAAAATAAAATAGAAATGTGAATTAGAAGCAGAACTAGCGTATAAAATTATAATAAACTTTATGCATAAACTGTCAAAACTTAAGCAATGATTCAACTTTATACATGCTTATTTACGACCTATCATTCAAAATACAAATATATTACTATAAACATCGATTTTTTATGGCCGACTTAAAGTTAAGCATTGTTTATTTGGCACAAGGTAGCTTTTAAGTTTGATACCCTTGGCTTAAAGAATAATATAAATATGAACTTATAAAATGAAATAGAAGAGATTTATTAAAAATGTTTGAATTTACTCATATAAGTTATTATAGATTAGGGGTGCTCAACCCAAATAAGTTGGTGAGCTAAGTAAAAATTTACTAAACTAAAGTGGGCATAATTAAAAAAAAAAGAATCTGCTTAAAGCTATTTTTAAAAAGATCATCATGAAAAATCTTTGATTAATAATTGAAAATAAACATTTAAACAATCATTATTAATTGGAATTAATTACTAAAAATTGGTAACTTTATTGCTAACTAAGTTTTCTAAGATAGTCTAATGGGCACATTAAATATATTTAGAAAATAACTTTAAACACCAGGGTTGTGTGAGCTTCGGGTGCTACCAAAGTTTTGAGAAATTTGTTATTGATTTTGATTGACTAAGCATAAATTTCTTTCAAGCTCCCAAGGTTTCCGCCTGCATTTTTTTAAAAGTACTTTTTTTTTAAATCAAGCACATCTAAAAAAACGCCATATTTCAGTCGTGCAATAAATCACAGGGGTTTGAAAGTGAACACTGACAAAACGTATTATTATAAATAATTCAAAATGCTCATAAGTGCCTTTTATACAGAAAATGTTAAACACATCAGTTTAACAAATGGATTTTGGTGTACAAAGGAAGTTTCACATTAAATCAAATTTTAAAATTTTCTAAAAAAAAAACTAGAAACGAGTAATGTCAAAGTTTATAAGTAACAATCACCAAATCTCTACGACTCAATATCATATTATACTAGAAGACATCGTTGTCCCCGTTTCGGCTGCAATTCACTACACCTTTTCCATATAAAAAGTATCAAATGGTCTGGAAACATCGACTAAAAAACATCCTGTATGCGTTTGGAAACTCCAATTTTGCGTTTGGAAAGTTCAAATATAGTGTTCAATTTGATAATAAATTGAGCGTTCCGACACAAAGATTTAGCTTTTTATATATATTATATATAATCCTGAGAATTAAAATTTAAGCACAATGAATTTAAAAAAAACATTTATTTTTTGCAGATGTAAAAGGTGTAAGAAAAATTAATCCATTTGCTCTTCGAGTAAGGCACGAATTGTTGGATCGTTGGGATTGAAAACACTTCCACGGGCATGGTTCAGAAACAAGTCCTTCAGTTTGGCAACCTTAACCTTTAAATGTCCCAACTCATTATTCAGACGTTGATTCTTCGTTCTCAATTCAGCAACTCGTGATAGCGTTTCTTGTGCCTTTAATTTGGACTTGAATCGACTCCGTTTAACAGCCTGGAAATAAACTTTTGTTTACTATTTTTTTTTTAATTTTACGCGTTTGTTATAAGTGAAATTTAATAAATAATATAGTAAAATAATGTTCTCATTAGTATATTTTATTATTGTCTATAACGCGAAATTAAGTGAGAAAAGATTTAGGTTGCGTTCGAAAACTCAACAATAAATATTTTGAGAAATATTTTTTCAAAATGTTAATCGAACTTTTTATTAACGCCAAAACAAAGTCTCATGTTTAATTCAATTTGTCATACTCTTCAAAAATAAGCTTGAAATGTTTTTTTGTTGAGAAAAAAGTTTTAAATAAAAGGTACATAAATAAAGGATGTTTTAATTTTAAATTTTTCAATTAAAGATTCTTGACAGCCAACTACCAAAAAATATTTTACTACAATAGTTAATATTTCGAATACACCCTTAATGTATGATATATGGTGGGAGAAGAATAAAAGTCGTCAGAGCCTGTCAGGTTCGATTTTAAGTACTTCATTGGAGTATTTATTTATTTAAATTTCGTTCGGAGCGCATTGCGATGAGATGTAAAAATTTAATGAATTAAACTAAGTTTTATTTTTTGAAATCTGAACCCGAATTAATTCCCTTTATTTCTTCATCAATATTTTAAGGAACAACCAAAACTTTCCAAAAACAATAAAAAGAAATGAATAAATCATGAATATTTAAATTAGACCTATTTTTTCACAATTTCGATATCTTCATACAATTTTATAAAAAATAATTCTAAATTTAGTAATTTGAGCCTTATTCGTATAGAAGGCTGGAACGCCATAAGTGAAATTCATTATTGCGCAAGCATAACTAAAAATTACAAATTGGAAATACTAAAATATTTAGGGCGCCGATAAAATCGTTTAATAATAGTCGTAAAAACATATCTAAAAACCCCTGGGAGTAAATCGTCTACTGATCCTTCGTATAATAAGAAACAATACTTGATTATTTTTTTCACGTTTCTTTCGATAGTCGATCGAATCATCAGTTTCTGATGAATCGATTGCATTGATTTTACTAATTGATTCTGAGCTCATTGTGTTGTTGAGCAATTACATGATTCACAGCAATATTGGATCAAACCACATACATAATTTGTTTTCTCAATCTGTGCTGAAACTGAACTCAAATACAATTCACTCTAATAAATCTTTGCAAAACCTATCCTAATAACGGCCAATTTTTATTTACTTTTTAAACATGTAATATCAAGTTCAAAAACATTCGAATTTTGTGAAACGTATTGCACGAAATCCAAGCAGAAATATTGATATCGTACTCAATTTGAATTTTTATTGTTAGCTAAAAAAAGTTTTTTCGAACCATTTCATATTGAGTTTGATCTAAACACGTTCAGTTAGTGGTTTTTCATCATAAATTAAATTTCTTAAATCTAATTTATGGGTTTTTTAGCCTTCCTTCGAAAATTAAAGAAAAAACAAAGTGAATTTCGCGTACTTATTTTGTAAGTAACATTTTTTAAATTTTTTTTAAATCAAAATTCGCTAAAAAAATACGTTGGTATCACAAATTACCCAGGGCAATGTTTACAAATTTCAACTGTAAAGTAACTTTTACTTTGCATTCATTCTCAAATAGATTTTAAACGTTCACAATTCGTAATTGTAATGTTTACAATCATTCACAAACACAGAAAAGCAGATATAAAAGTAAAACACCTATTGTTTGCGCAAAAACTAATTCTTGGAAAACTCACCATAGCCACTTCGAGCGCTGCAATATAATCACGAAATAGCAATTCTGTGAAAAAATATGACGTTAATAACGACAATTTACACAGAATAAAAAATCCTTAATTGAAAAAAAAATTTACGCAGATATGGTGCATTAAAATTATTATTATTTGTTCTGTGTTTTTTAAATGCAGCGCTTCACAAGAGTCGTGTTCAAAAAGTCTGTCCCGAACGGGACAATTTTACGTCA